>PVIA01011653.1:0-43056 GCA_004024845.1 Tonatia bakeri | reverse complement strand
GAGGAGTAAGTATCAGTCAAGGTCCAGTCAGAAGAAAATGACTGCTACAGTTATTTAAATTAGGGAATTTTAGCCCTGGCTGGTGTAGCTCAGTGGATTGAGCACTGGCCTACGAACCAAAGGATCCCTAGTTCAATTCCCAGTCAAGGCACATGCCCAGGTTATGGGCCAGGTCCCCAGTAGGGGGTGCATGAGGGACAACCACACATTGATGTTTCTCTCCCTCTCTTTCTCCTTCCCTTTCCCTCTCTCTAAAAATAAAATCTTTTAAAAAATGGGGCATCTTAATGTGAAGAACTGTTAAATAAAATTATTACAGAGGGTGAAATAAGAGCAGCAGGTGTCCAGAGGTGGCAAGTGCAAAGGGGCATGACTAGTTCTTGGCTGAGGGAGAGTGCCCATAGGACTGGGGAGGGGAACCTCTTCAGAGGCAACAGGCTTCAAGGGAACACGCTGCTACCAAGAAGCTTGCTGGAGGGGCAGCGGGCCTAGGCTCCGTTACCGAAGGCTAACAGTGACAGAGGCACGACCTGCAAGGCAAGGGTCTTCCTGCTGCTCTGGCCTGTAGGGACCCTTTGCTGCCCTCTGCTGATGAAGCCTAACCTTCCTCCACCCAGCAAGGAAGAAACGTTCGCTCCAGTGTCCCAGGCAGAGCAAAGAAGGACAAGCGATGATCAATCAATAACTGACACAGGTGACTGATTTGTTAGGCCTTTCCTCTCTCTGATGAAACAAGAACAGGAATGTTACAGAATAGACAGGGGGTTGGGTATACGATACACTATTACCAAAAGGACCCCCCTTTTGCTCTGGGAGTCCTCCTGCACCTACTAGGTTCGCTATGCCCACCACCAGAGGAAAGATGTCTCTCGATGCCAGAGATTTGTGAAAAGGAAAGGAATTACTTATTTGAAAAGCTATACAGACTTAGAGTAGTGACTTAATATCTTCATTAAAATACTAACATCCTTTAGAATACCCACAGACACACACAGTCCTTCCTTCTCCCTCTGCCCTAGTCTGCAGTACCGTATCTCAGGAAAAGAAGTAGAAGTCCATGATTCGGGCTCCTGGCACCATCAGCTGTGTCACCGCCATGATCTCCAGCTAATCCAAAGCCATGTGGCACCTTCTCATGGCCCACCAGCAAGAGTCCTTTCACCCCCTTTCTTCCAGGCAAAGTCTCCCCTGCTTCTTAAGCCATGTGGCAAAAGGGAACACCCCAAACCTATGCGGTCCTGACTCTGCCAAAGCTGTGTATTTCTCTCTGGTATGGCTGCCGTGCCTGGGTTTTAAATCCCCGTGCCAATCTTCCTCTGCAGCCCCATTTCTGACTCCTCCTACAATCAGTTACACCTGCCAGCATTCCTGTATTCTTCCAGCTTTACTGGGCTGCCATCTTAAGTCTGGGCAGGTGTGGCCCCATGTCATGGAGCCAATCTTATCCAAGCTCTCACACGGGCACTGTAACCAGGAGGAGCTGCCCCCCAGTTACATCTTGGGTGGAAGTCACTTCCATCCCCCTGGCTTAAAGCATGGCCACAGTATTTAACATATCCATGAAATAAGTTAAAGGTTATAGATATGTTAAATGACCATACCAGAGGTTAGCTGCAAAGCTGTTACTATACAACACAGGTCCCAATGGCCCTGCTCCATGTGTCCCATCCCCCAGTTCAGCCTTGTGGGGAGGAGGGGGGAGGACATCCTGTATATCTTTCCAATATTTCCTGGACACCTTGAGTTCTGGACCCCTTTACAAATCCCTATTTGGGGCCCCCCTCTTGGCTGCACCCTGTTACAGGAGGGGTTGCTATTGTTTGGGGCATTCTGGGGACATTGTATCTGGGTGACACTGTCAAACAGCCACGGTGTCTCTTTCTGGGATGGCAGGTTGGGCATGGAGCTGGACGTGGAGTTGGGGGCCGTATGTAACATGTGTGCTTGGCTTTCATTTACATCCCTTTCTGACCTACTTGGGGGCAACAAGAGCTGAGCTTCCCACTCACCGCCCCTGCTAGGGGATAAGGGCTTGGCAGAGCAGCAAGGAGGAGGCGGCATCGCCACTCCGCACCAGCCTTCTGGGAAGAAGGAAGCCAAGGAATTCCCATGTGGCTTCGTGCAGCATCAGACTGAGCTGCATTTGCTGTGGGTGGGGCCGCTGTTCACGTGGATGCCCAGGTGCACTGCTTTTCTGTCTCCTGTGGGACATGGCCGATGGCCCAGTCCTGCCCTCTGCTCTTTTCTCCCTCTCATCAAAGTATCCAGGTGTGCTTTGCTTTTTGGTCTCTTACATGAGGCACCGGGGTAAAAGGTAATCAAATCCTCAGTTTTTGGATTGTGGCTACAGGAGAGATAAAGCCTCCTGCAGAATCCAACCCAGCTTTGCCCAACTTCTGTTAAAGTGGTACCTGCCTCCCCTTTCACTGCTGCTCCTTGTCACCATTGATCCCTTGAAACTTGGCAGCCAGGACTGAGTGTTCCTGAGCTCCCTTCACCTAATGATGCTGACATGGGTCACAGGACAATTATACCTAAATCATCACGGCAGCTGTTCTGGAGACCTGTCAACACACCAGTCTTGAGTCCACCAGTCCTCTGAGAGGCCAGGCCCTGGAGTGCTTGCACTGTGCTCGAAGGATGCATGCATTTGCCACGCAGATGCACCACTGCTGCGGTGATTCTCAAGGAAACCTCCGAGCCACGGGATTCAGCATGATAAACCACCCAAATTAGCCCACATCTAGCCCTGGATCTGCACGGAGGGGATCCTGGGGAAAGCAAGCGTGAACGCACACAAGAACGAGCATTCGGAGAGCTGGTGGTGCTGGCCAGCAGGTGCCTGGGTTGTTAGAGCTCTGAATAAAAAAGGAAACGCTAAGCCTCCATCCATCATCCAGGCAGAAGGCAAACTGATCATTTCCCCAAACAGCACTTCTCTTCAACAAACAGTGGCCATAAAAGCAGAGGCTTTGAAACTTTAAGAGGCCATAAACCCTTTGGCAATGGCACAGGCTCTGAGAACACACACATGAATAAATAAAAACCCAAAGCTGCCGTGAGACATAGCCATGTCCGGAAGGATACAGATCAACAGACTCTTAGAGGAAAGAAACACAGGCCACTGTGCCTGACAGCATCTCACGTGAGCCTGGGGCAGCTAGCTGCCCACCCGGTACCCAGGGTCCCCCCAGCCCTGAGCCAAGTCCGCAGCTTCTGCCAGCTGAACAGGGAGGGCACGTTGAGCCACAGTCGATGCCTTTTTTGGTCAACCAAATAGGGCCCTCACTGGATGGCTCTAGGCCTGCAGGCACTCTGCTCTGAGTGGGGAGAGAACAGTCCTCTGTTTCTGGGGGTGCAGACACATTGCACCTCATGTTACCAAGCTCACGTTCAGCCTCCCAACCAAGTGCTTCAGGGCAAAGAGACCCACTTGTTAGGCCCCACATTCAGTGATGTACGTGGGAAGGCTTTCCACATGGAAAGTCTGACATCACATGCTGGATTTCTCTACTGAGAGCTGGCTACAAAGACCTTGCTGCCTGCCCACACTAAGGCTTTATCTCAACTTAAAAACATCCTTTCCCCTGCGGACCTCAGAGCAGTGACTGTAAAGAATGGCAGCGAGGCCCTGGAATCAGACAGAATTGATGCGACTCATTCCTTCTGATGGATCTTGGTGGGACACTTAAAACCCAGACCGCGTCCACATAGCTCCTTGCCCAGGACCACATGTCAAAGTTGTGAGCTTGGTTCAGCTTCAGGGATAATTTCCAACAGAATTAGAGTTGAGGGTATTTTCTTGGGGGAGGGGGCTTCCTTTATCTTGTCATCTTTTTACCTGCAAGCATACCTTTCCAATCAGGTGCCCAAACATGGTTTCATCAGGGCTGGAAAAAGGCATGTAAGCCAGGACTCAGAAGAGGCTAGACAGAGGTTCCATTGAAACCACCGGAAGAGGGCAGAGTTTGGCAAATGGAAAATGGCAGAATGAGAAATGAACCTATTAGATAGACATTCTAGCCCCACCCCCCACCCGAGCACTTTTTATATACCCTAGCCACACTGGATGATGAAGACATAAGCAATTCGGGGGCAGAGGAAAAAGCCCGAGCAGACACTTGAGGGCTGCTGTGCCCTCAGGATGATGGACTGTCATCTGCACAGGGGTCCGTGTGGGGACAGGGATAATCCTTCACCTTCTGGTAGAGAAACGGATGTGCAGAGGCAATAAATGAAACTTAGCCTTTCCAAAAATAGTATTAAAATCTATGACTGCTTCTAAATTATGGGACTAATGAGTCAGGCAACCTCTGATTTTATCTGGCTGCTATAACAAAAGTACTGGGTTTGGCAAAAGTCATGACCTAATCACTTCCCAAAAGCCTCACCCTCCAATGCTATCACAATGGGGATTAAGATTTCAACTCGTGGATTTTAGGCCATACATTCAGGCCATAACATGGACCAAGTAAGTAACATGGCCTAAGGTCACCTGACAAAGGCAGGAGAGACTGTAGTTGTTCTTTTGGGGGAGTCAGAAAAGTTCAGGGGTCCCACAATATCTTTTTTTTAATTGGCTAATAGAAAGAGGTCATCTAATTTGTTTCACATTCATGAAAAAATATTCCCCCTTTTCCCAAATAAAATCCTTCTTCCTTATTCCAAAATAAGACAACTAACATTTTTTAACACCTCCAGTCACCAAATGCTTCTATTTAACCCTCACAATACTCCTAAGAGGCCGGCGTCCCATTTTGTGGATGAGGACATGGAGGCTAAATCACTTGCCAAAAAGTCACACAGCTAGCCATGATCCAACCATGACCCAGCCATGATCTAGTCAACTCCAAAGTTGATATACACCCTTTCCAATACTAGCAAAACTCTCATAGATTTATTTGCCGCACATGAGCAAGAAACAAATGGAGCAGATAAATAAATTCATCTCCACTGGCCTTTCTCCAGCAAGAGTGCTCCCAGAGGCTGGCGGGAAGCAGGTGTGCTTCCCCCTGCACCCGGGAGGGGTGGGAAGCTGTTTGCAGTGGAGGGCCACGATGGGGCCATGTCAGCCCCCTCTGGTGGCCATTCCTGAAGGTTGCTCAGGCTGTGGAAATCTGGGGGACCAGGAGATGGAGGCAAGGGATGGCGGCCACTGTATCTGGGGTGTCACAGGCTCCTTGCAAATGCCTAGAGTCATGTTCCCACAGGAATGGAGATGGGGCATCGGAGCTGATCCCTGTGTGCCTCCCCCAGGTACATCCGCTCAACCTGGGGGGTCTCATCAGTTACTGGTGTGGAGCTGGGCTTCTCCAGCGCAGGCAGTTGGCAGTGTGCATTCATGGTCTCCAACAAAGGGCTTTGAAACCTTTTTCATCTCCTGGCACACATAAGCTAATTACTAAAATATTCTATTTTTTGCTGATCTGACAAAAATAGGTATAATTTTGATTCATTCCCACTAGACAGCTATTGTTGTATTGGCTGTTATGTTTTTATTTGACAATCTAAGGGGGAAAAGGTTAGTGCCCTGACTAAATTGTCAGGTACTGCATGTTTTAAAAATTCTTGCACCACACAGGTTGAAATTGTTGCTCTAACAGAACCCCCCTGCTGTTCCCATCATAAAACCTGGGACTGGCAGAGCCGACCTGGAGAAACCATTCATTCACTCATCAAACATGGTGGCGTTCCTCTCGTACAGCCTGCCATTGCTGTCGTGGGAATGTTATGGGCTTCCGAGGAAGACTTGTTTTCAAATTCTGGCTCTGCCGCAGACTGTGTGACCTTGAGAAAATTATACGACCTTTCTGTGTTCTCATGGGTAAATCCACTTCATGAGGCTCAGAAGGAATGAGATGGAATAGTACCTGGAGTGACAGGCGTTGTGATGCAGTCACTAACGTGACTGCCCCTGAACTGCCACCAGTCAGGGTTCCCCACCTCTTCCACAGTAGATGTGGACCTTCTGTGGCTTCGATTCTCGACCCAAAGCTTAGGATCTGTGACTTCTGTGTAAAACAAGGAGACAGAAGTACACCTGACAAACTAATTATATGCACCGCTTCCTCCATAAAGAGAGAGAGAGAGAAAGAGAGAGGAGAGAGAGGGGGGAGGAGAAATAAAGAGAAGAGGGTTGGCAGGGAATGGGGCATTTGCAGGGAGGGAATGGGAGGGGTTTTCTGAGAAGGGGCCCTGTCTCTTGGCAGGGAAGTTGCCAGGTAAGTTTGGGAATAAAGTAGTAGGGGGAAGTTTCCTTGTGGCTTTGGAGCCTGGTAGTGAGCAGAAGTTGGAAGGACTCAGAAGGTCTCAGTGAAAACTTGAAGAGCCTTGAAAACCTTTTTCCTTTGAGGTATAATTGACATATAACATTATATTAGTTTCAGGTATACATAATGATTTGATATTTGTGAATATTGCAAAATGATCACTATAATAAGTCTAGTTAAGATCTGTGACCACACATAGCTACAACTATTTTTCTTGTAATGAGAACTTTCAAGATCTACTCTCTTGGCAACTTTCAAATGTATAGTATAGCATTACTAACTACAGTCGCCATGCTGTAGGTAACATTCCCAGGACTTACTTACTTTATAATGGGAAGTTATGCATTTGTACTTGTTTATAGAAACATGATTGTCTTTGAGGAGCCTCGGGTGAGAATTTAAAGGAAAAACAAATAATCTTACTGGAAACTGCTATGTAATAGTGGCCAAAACTTGACCAGCACTGTTGCTGAAGTAATACAGAAAGTAAAAGGAATATCTCATGCATGAGGTGATTTCGCTAAGGTCCAAGCAGGGCGCGAAGGTGTCATCTGATTTCTTCTTGCTGCCTCCGGAACAAGGTGTGATAAGAGAGAGAAGTTAAGGAAGGATTGTTAAATAAAGACAGCCAGAACTTCCTGGTTTGGGAAATTCTTAACCTCTCCAGATGGCAGATGATGCTAAAATTGAGAATGGGCAAAAATCAAGTACAGGGCACTGTCAGGAAAACCTGGTTTAAAAATGCAGCCAAAGGCCCTGGCTGGCATAGCTCAGTGGATTGAGCATGGGCTGCAAACCAAAGCATCGCAGGTTCGATTCCCAGTCAGGGCACATGCCTGGGTTGCAGGCCACGGTCCCCAGCAACCACACATTGATGTTTCTCTCTCTCTCTCTCTTTCTCCCTCCCTTCCCTCTCTAAAATAAATAAAATCTTTAAAAAAAAAAAAAGATGCATCCAAGGTGCCACTGTGTCTCAGTCGGCTTGACCTATCACAACAAACAACAAATGCCACGAGCTGGGGGGCTCAGACAAGCTCATCCTGTGCAGGGTGTATGTTGAAGATTCTTGTGGGCAAGGCTTTCTTCCTAACGGAGTGAACCCCAGTAAGATTCACAGGATATCTACAAAGTTTACAAGGGAATTATATCAGAAAAAACATTGCCAGCTTGGAGTGGAAGGGACAGACAAAACTAACTGAAAAGATGTCTTTGGACTCTGAAACTTCTAAGGGCAGGAAGCAGGCTGAGAAAACTACACACACACAGGAAAAGGAAGGATGACTCAAAAGGTGGAAACAAAAGTCCATGAAGAAGCCAAGGGCCATGAAAAATTGTTCTGAAAAACTGTTGATTTGTATCAACTGGATTTTAGAATTACTATGAACCAGTGACTTCAGTGCCTCTCCAGTTTCCACCCTTGCTGAGCAGGAGGGTCTGCAGCAGTCATCCTATGTTTGATCTACCACTGTATGTTGTACATTAACTGGTGGGCTAGGGGCTCAGGAAGGGGCTGCAGTGGCTAGATGGCGTGTCCACAGGAGGCCAGGCCGAGCTGGAGAATCCTACCACAGGGAAGGAGGAAAACCCAGAGCAGGGAACCTGGTGAGACTTGCTCTCTCCCTCGGCCTTCAGGAATGGTGTTGCTTCAAGCTTGTTTTCTTAAGGCCGAGGTCCAGTGAGTGCTCACACTGGACAGTCATGTTCTGAGGAACCAGTCTTGTAAGGGACTAGAGGGCCAAGGAGCATTCCTGGGGCCAAGGGGGGTAGTTCTCCCACACACAGGCCAGTCTGTCTCAGTATCCTGCGGAGAGGCTGGCCATGAGGCAGGAATCACGGATCAGGGAGGCCAGCTGTATCTGGGCCTCCCAGGAGCTGGGTGGGACTCTGATTAGGGATAGGCACAAAGCCCTCCCAGGGGTGAGGTGTGGCTCCTCCTTCCTATATAGGCCCCCTGGAGGCCAGGTTAGGGAACTCTGGAAAGGATCCCAAGGGCAGACCTGCCTGAGGCTCTGGGGGTGGCCACATCCAGTTGGCTATTCAGTTACCTGTGCTGTACCTCCTCCCCCTTCTCTCTCCCTAGCTGGGCAGCACAGTCTGGTTTCTGTCATGATGGAGGAATTTAAGGGAAAAGCCTGTTCTGCACCTGAAATGCAGAGCTAAGTGCCGAAGCTACCATGTGGGTAAGGACAGCAGCCTGAGGGGGAGTGATGGTGGCCCAACTCACTGACAGAGCATGTGTGAGACATTACAACCCCCAAATCAGACCCCTAAGAGATCTCAAGAGGACTAAAACCCTGGGCAAGGAGGGGATCTGAGATTGAAAATTCACAGCTTACTGAGTAACTGGGGAATTCATGGAAAGAAGAAGTGTGCCTTAACTGGTGGTCAGACTGGTGAGGCCTGCACAGGCAGGCTATTGATGACTTGGATACATAATGATAGACAGAAAGACAGACAGACAGGCAGGCAGGCAGATAGAGATATAGGTGTAGGCTGGACGAATGTATGAATGGAGGGATGGATAGACAGATAGACGAATAGACTGACAGATAGTGGGTGGGTGTATAGGTATGGGTATGATTGATGGTGAAGCAGTTCAGAGCATGTTACCCCAAAATAAGCCACTCCGGTATATTGATTACTTTGAGTTAGATGCATATAAGAAATAGCAGGTGTAAGAGCAGCATCCTCTTCCTTTTTTATCCTGAAAGCAGGAGATAAAAATATGTGAAAGGTGCCCTCCCTATAATGGGAAGAAGAGAGACAGACATTCTTATCCCCAGAGATGGAAAACTGGGGGCCACGAGATCTTGTTAAACTCAGCGTTATGTTCCTAGTTCTTCATCATTTACTACCCTCAGCCCAAACCCCTCTGTCTCATGAATTCTGCACAACTTTATTTTTTTCTTTGTTTAAAAAATAAAAAGCTTTCTGTTGTGGTCACTTCTTTGGGTCTTCATTATTTTGTGAAGACTCCCATGCACATGTAAAAATTTAATAAACCTTGGGTCCATTTCTCCTGTTAATCTGCCTTATGTCAGTTCAATTCTTATACCCAGCTGGAGACCCAAAGAAGGGAAAAGAGAATTTTCCTCCCCTACAATGGATGGATGGATGGATGAATGAATAGATAGATACATGATGGATAGAAAAACAGAAAGAGAAAGAAAACAAAAGAGAAAGAAAACAAAAGAGAAAGAAGAAAACTGGAGGAAATAATATCTTTTATTATATTTCTAAAATGTGGACAAGGTGCCAAGAAAGGACATGAAAACATAAGTGAATGAGAACCCGGAATGCAAATTACTTGCATTAGCTTATCACACTCCAGGGGGATTTCAGAGGCAAGGGTCAGTGGTCCCCAGTTCCCCTAGGTTCTAGATCCTGTGATGGGTACGTCTCACAGCAGTTTTACCAGTACCAACCAGGAGATGAAAACAACATAAAATGGAACGCTAAGAATGGAAAAGTGCCTGTTTCTGTCCCCTACATCACATGAAAGAATGAGAGAAAAGAAAGTTGTTCAGACAGACCTGGAGACAAGGCCAATTCTTGGGGTTTTACCTTGAGCTCCCTGACCCCACAGCCATGTGGCTCCTTCGCCCCTCCCTTTTCCCATACTCAGGGTGAAGGTTGTGGTATTTTACCCACTTCCTAGGATGTGTCAAGCAGCTCAAACAACTGTTCTGAAGAATGCAGCAATTTGGGGGTCAAAGACCCTACACAGGACAAACTACTGATGATTAACATCCACACAAGACCCCCAGAAATGTGGGAGCCAGAGAGATTCCGCTGGGGAGCGAGACGAAATGGAGTCCATGGGACGTTAGGAGTTCTAATCCTCCGTGACAGCCCAGCTGGGGAGTCCGGCCACATGCAGTGTGCACATTTTTCTATGCATAAAGCTGATTATCTACCATTACCTGGAAACAAAGAAAAATTACTGGTAATTATTCTAGACTGAAAAATAACGACTTCTGGAAGTTTTTTGACTCCCCTCCTACAATGCCCATTAGTGGCTATAAAGAGGAAATAATAAAGCATTGATTTAGAGTAATGCAATAGATCAGAGCCTGACTCACGTTGTAGGAGGTGGGTAAGGATCTACCTTTAAAGAACTCCAATTAAAGTAATTACCATTGTTACAAAAATTACTGTTTTAAAAAGACTGAAGTCCTCTATTGGAGAACACTTCAGAAAGCTGGGGGAGAAAACCCACATGACCAGTACGATTAAGGAGAACAAAAGCCAAGCATTGTTTCAACTGAGCTGCTTAAATCCTCCTATGCCTTGTTCCTTGGTGGGAAGTCACCACTCCTGAAAGCTTGTCAGGCTTTCTGAAGTCTTCAAAGAACTGTCAGCAATATTCCAAGGGTGGGAGGCGGGCCGACATGTGAACATTGCTGCACGTGGCAGGGTGACGACTGCCACCATCTTCCCTTTTCTGAACTTACCTGCAGGCGAGGTGGCATCCTGTGGCTCTTCATTCTGGACTAGGTTGAGGAGGGACCACAGTGAGGCACCTGGGTCTGAGGCTCTGCACTCAGACTGGATAGAGAATTACAGAAGAAAAAAATAGAAGGCAGGGACAGCGGCCCCGCAGAGGCAGGGGGCACAGGAAGGTAGTCTGCATTCTGCCAGATCACCTTTGTGCTGTCTCCTGGTGCTAGAAAGATCCGATCGGGCATTAATGCTGGTGGGGTAGCTCTCAAATTATGAGGGAAAGGACTGTTTTTTAAACTTTTGGTGTGTTGCAGATGGATATTTTTTGTAAAGTATCCTAAAAGCAAATCATTATGTACATGAAATTAATAAAACAAATATGAAATGCAAGCCCCATGACTTTGTTATTAGGCTCAGTGGATAATAAAGATTACTCTGCCCAGTGATTCTAACTGTTTAACTATGATTAGCTATAAAAGTCACTAAAAGCTCACCTTTGGTTTCTGTCCTTACTCCTTTGCAGACCGCCAGTCCATGGGCTGCACGGTGAGCATTTCTGCTCTCGACCAGCAGATCCCAAAGGTGTCCCTGGGGCACTCAGGTACCCAAGGTGACCACAAGAAAATGGTTCCAATTGTCAAATAAGGTTTGTGAAAAGTTGCACATCCTTTTGAACATTCACAATGCATGGTGGCATATTAAAGGCTATGAGAAATTCTGTATTAAAAAAAGTTAAAAATGACTTACTTTTATTGAGCTCAGTTTTCCAAATTTATTTGCTCACTCTCTCTTCCTCTCCTTTATTTTTTTCCTCCTTCAATCCTCACCCAAGGATGTGTTCACTGACTTTAGAGAGAGAGGAAGAGGGAGAGACAGACACAGAGAGAGAGAATTGATGTGAGAGAACACTGATCGGTCACCTCCCCCATACATGCCCCTACCAGCAGACCGAACCTGCAGCTGTGCCCTGACTGGGAATCAAACCCATAACCTTTGGTGTGCAGGATGACTCTCCACCCAACTGAGCCACCTGGCCAGGGCTCTTTCTCTCCTTTTTATAAAAAATAAAAAAAAAATTAATTTATTTTTAGAGAGAAAGGAAGGGAGGGAGAAAGAGAGGGAGAGAAGCATCAATATGTGGTCACCTTTCACATGCCCCCAACTGGGGACCTGGCCTGCAACCTAGGCATGTCCCCTGACTGGGAATTGAACCAGCAACCCTTTGGTTCGCAGGCTGGCACTCAATCCACTGAGCCACACCAGTCAGGTTCTCTCCTTTTTATTTTGCATTTGTTTACATATTGATTTGTTTTTGCATAACACCTGCAACATTTGCCCAACTACATTCCACCAACAGATGCTAAGAAATGTTTGCCCAGCATCTGGCCTCACAGGACTCTGCCTCATCAGGGAGAAGTCGGTTGATAGTGCTGGGCCCCACAGTGGAAAATCCACCTGCATCAGCCAGTTGCTGCCAGCCTGAGCTGACCCTGCGATGGCGATGCTGCACCTATTTGCAGACCTCACCAAACAGTCCAAGGAATCACTTCCACTGAAACTCAGGTGCTTCTTTAATTGTTTAGCCATAGCAGATAAGAATTCCAGCTGATAATGCTACTATATTTTGGCAATTGCCTTGCATGCTGGGACACGGTGGCCTTTACAGACCACTGTGCATGGAATAAACTCAGCCAAGTGTGAGGAGACTACGAGTTACACCGAGGAGCTCCAGTGCACCAGCTATAGCGACACCATTTACCCTTCCCTGGGCTCAGTCATGCCAGGCCCAGAATGCGTTTCCCTAATTAGTTGGCATCAGGCAAACATCCCATGGCGCAATCAATGTCCTTACACTAGGCCCTCAAATACTGCTAGGGAGTACATCTGAATCACTAAGCTTCCTGACTTCCCTCCAACAAAACAATTCCAATTTCTGCACACAGAACCCCAAGTGCCATTCACAGTGGAGGCAGTGGAATGAGAGGTCTGGTTATGGCAGGACTCGACTCTCCATTGGTTTTAACAGTCATGGAGACAATCAACTCTTCTAGAATACTACAGTCCTTCAAAGATTCAGGATTTCTGCTGTTGTATCACAAATCAAAGGCACACCAAAGTCTAGGCCACATTCTTGTCTACTGCTCAATCTCCTTCCTGTTTCCTGCCTTCCTAATGCTGTTTTGTATCCCTGTGGCATTATCACTGAAAAGTCTACTCCGATAGAAGCCATCCTGAGCCACAGGAAGAATATTTCCCGGTCTGGGGTTTTTCCCAGTAACAGCAAAAATACAGTGTTTAGTCAGAAAACATAGCCACTTGTCTGCAAGCTACACCAACCCTTCACAAGTCCGACATGGACTGCTAGCCACTGCAGGCACCAAAAGACTTTCACTGACACAGGGGATAATTAGGAGGTGCCCAGACTATGTCACAGGCTTCTGTGTGGTTATAAAATACGCCAATAAATTTTTAGATAAGCCTCCCAGGAAAAAGCAGAGTCTGGCTTCCCTCCCCATGAATAAAGGTCAGCCGTGGGCACTGGTTCTGACAGACAGACTGCAGCAGAAGAGATGGCTGCTGTCCTCTGAGACGAGGTCAGAAAGGGGTGCAGTTTCGTCCTAAGCTGCCACGTAGGAAGTTTTGCTCACCTGAAGACATGCTGGACAGACCATGAGTGAGACCACAGGTAGAGAAATGGCCAAGGGTGAGGAGTCCCAGCTATTCCAGCCCAAGTGCCACATAAGGGGCGCTAAGAAGCCTTTGAGATGTCCTCTGCTGCTCCTGACTCTTGAGGGATGTACCCCCTGAGGCCACATTCCTTGGTTTCTCCCCTTACAGGCCAAGAGCACTGTTGGATCCAGGCCTGTGGCTGTCGCCTGCAGCTTCCACACACTAACTCACTCACTCACTCATGTGTTTATGAAGCTTCCCTGGAGCTCTGAGAGCAGAACAAAGCTGATAATCTCTTGCCATGCTGCAGAAGCAAGGAAAACACTCACATCTTCATTAGCAGTGTGATGAGCCAACACCAGCCAGGGCACTGTGCAGCTAGGACAGAAACATTAAACAGGAAACATTTGTTTTGTTGCTGTTGTTGCATGAAGTCTTGTGAGCCTGTGAATGGAAACAACTACTAATGTTCTCACAGTGTTTCTGTAAGGATCAAATGGCACAAGAGGTAAGAGTGATACAGGGTGCAGCCAAGATGGGTCCCCAAAAAGGGATTTGGAATAGGGTCCAGAACTCAAGGTGTCCAGGAAATATTAGAAAGACATATAAGATGTCCTCACCCCTTCCCCCTCAGGTGTGAGTTGGGGGAAGGGACACATGGAGCAGGAACATGCAGAGCTGTTTTGCATAGCAACAGTTCTGCAGCTAACCTCTGGCATGGTCATTTAACATGTCTGTAGCCTTTGGCCGGTTGCTTAGATATGTTAAATAGCTGTGGCCATGCTGTGAGCCAGGGGGATGGAAGGAATTTCCCCCCAAGGTGTAACTGGGGGGCAGGTCCCCCAAGTTATAGCACCAGTGTGGGAGCTTGGAGAAGATTGGCTCCATGACATGGGGCCACCCCTGCCCAGACTCAGGATGGCAGCCCAGTGAACTTGGAATAATACAGGAATGCTGGCAGATGTAACTGATTGTAGGAGGAGTCAGAAATGGGGGTCCAGAGGAAGATTGATGTGAGGATTTAAACCAAGACATGGCAGCCATTGAAGGGAGAGAGCCATGAAGTTTTGGAAGAGTGGGGACCCCCTCCCCACAGATTAGGTGGAGAGCCACACAATTCTGCCAGGGTGGGGACCCCTGCAGCCATGTGTGAGAGAGAGTCATGAGGTTTTGCCAGAGTGGAGACCCCCACTCTGTTAGGTAGTAGGGGAAATCTACTATGCGGCTTTAGCAGAGGGGAACCACCATGAGGCTTTAGCAGAATATCGCCACTCGGCTTTGGCAAGTGGCGACCCCCCCTCCCCTCAGATTTGCAGAGAGATCCACATGGTTTTGCCAGAGTGCAGACCCCTTTAGCTTTGGTAGAAAAGGACCATGTGGCTTTGGGGTGCTCCTTTTGAGCGCATGGCTTGTGAAGCAGGAGAGACTTTGCCTGGAAGAAGGGTGAAAGAACTCTCGCCAGTAGGCCATGAGAAGGTGCCACATGGCTTTGGATTAATTAGAGATCCTGCCTGGATGGCGACACAGCTGATGGTGTCAGGGGCCTGGATCCCGGACGTTTGCTTCTTTTCCTGAGATACGGTACCTTGAATTAGGGCAGGGTGAGAAGGAAGCACTGTGGGCGTCTGAGGGTATCCTAAAGGACTTTGATATTTTAATGAAGACATTAGGTCACTACTTTAAGTCTGTATATCATTAAATAAACATTTCCTTTCCTTTTCACAAATCTCTGGCACTGAGAGATGTCTTTCCTATTGGTGACGGACAATCGGACAATCGAGCCCAGTAGGGGTCCTTTCAGTAATAATAGTATATCGTCCTCACCCCCCAAGACCCCTGCGTGTGGGTCTGTTCTATAACAAGAGCTCTCCCCAGTGCTGGCGTGTAGGAAGATAGGCCATTCTAACTGTTATCACACATCACCTCAACCTGACACGCCCAGCACTGAGCCCTGCACGTTCCCTCTGTACCTCCCACATCTTCTCCATCCCAGGTCATGGCACGTTAACCTTCCAGTTACTCAGCCAAAAATCCAAACAAACAAAAACAACAAACAAACCCCAAGCCTAAAGTCATCCTCTCGCCTTTCCTTCTTTCACATTCCACATCCAACCCAACATGAGGGATTTGTGGCCTTGTCTTTAAAAATGGATTCGGAGCTGCCTCACCGTCCCTTCTGTCTCTGCTTTCACTGCCTCCCCTGAGCATTGGCAAGATGTGCTGACTCCTTTGCCTGCCCCCCCACACACCCCCGAGCCACCCTGACTGGTTTTCCCACCAGCTGCCAGGAGACTTGTGTTTAAACAGAAGTGATAGCAAGTTTTTTGCTCAAAATCCTAATGACCTCAGGATCCAATGATCTGGCCCGGAAGAGTTAGAGCAGGGGTAGAGGTGCAGCCTTCCTGGAGTGCCACTGGTGCTCAGGGAGGCCCTTCAGTGCAGTCAGTGGCAGGTTTCCAAATGTATTCCCTACCACCACTCACTTGCAGTGGGGCAAACACTAGGGGAGGGGGGCGCACATTTCCTTGACAGTTAGAAAGCATGTTGAGCTGGGGAGGGTCACAGGATGTGGGTTTTAGCCCAGGCTCTGATATTTATAGCCTGAGGCAGACCACTCTACTACTGAGGAACCGGCAGTGACCCCACGAAACGACTTACCCTCTGCTTTCTCAGCAGGCTCACATCACAGATGACTCTGTGGCCCCAGCTGTATTTAAGACAAGAGCCTTACCCATGACTGTAGGGAAACTAGGGAATTTTGTAGTGACACCCCTGCTTCATATAGAATAGTTTTCCCTTCTTGCTTTCCTTGTCTCACTCATTTATTTTCTCAGCAAATGCTTATTCAACATTCATCTAGGTTACAAAAGTTGATTGGCAATGGGTCTTACCTCCAAAGGACCTTCGTTTCCATGCTGCACCTGTGCTTCCATTTTTCCTTTCTCTCTCAACTGTATTCCTTCTGCTGCTCTCTGGGGTGGAGCTCACGGCCTGAGAGGCAAGATAGGTAGTTGTCTCCCGTGCCAACTGTTCTCATTGGGTAAGTTACAGCCCTCAAAAGGACCAGCTGATACCTGCTGACAGATCCCAACTTTCTGTAGCCCCCTGTGCATGACAAACAGGTTGGGCAACCTGTGTCTATGTGGACTTCAGAAAATATTTAAGGAGAAAGCAATGGGGGGATGCAGGATAGCAATGACTGAAGATTTACTGGAACAAATGTGTCAGGAGCTGTGGGTTCTGTAGGGATGGGTTTGTCAGAGTTGGCATCTGCAACATGGCACAGGGCCCAGGCATAGCAGGTGGCCTAGACACAGCCTTAATTGATAGCTTAATTAAGGAATTAGGTAGGTTATAACTTCCAACCTACAGCTTGGTTTAGCTAAATTTTATTATCTTCCTTTCCCATAGAAAAACACATAGAAGTAAACGAGGAGTGGGTGTCATCCACTCAAGAACTGCTGCTAAAATGGTTTGGCCCACCTGCATGCACAAAAACGAAGAAAAACTACGTGTCAGAGCGGCACATCCTCCCCGCTCCCCGTACTGGGAGCTGCTCCAGGAGGACCCAACAGCAATTTACTCCTTTCCCCTTAAGAACTTGTGGAATTGCCTTCTGGAGATGAGAAACATCATCTCCGACAGCCAGACTAGAGCTTTCAAAGGGTCTAGGTCTGTGAAATGCATGGTCTGCCAAGACATGAAGAAGACATAAAGCCATTCCATTTATGTCCACAAGCTCTGAGAGGCAAACTACCACGTGCTTCACGAACCACACTGGGCAGCTGCCTCTGGTGCCGGGAAACCACTTGGCCCTCCGGGTCGGGTGTGATGGGTCTTGCACTTCTGCCTCATCCTTTTCAAGGAAGCCTTGACTTGATCCTCATTACAGTGTGGTTTTGTCTTAACAGCATCAGCACACTGTAGCGATTTTCTACCTCGCTTAGATCACCTGGCTGTCTGACTAACTATAGTGATTTTTAAACCTCGCTTTAATCACTTGCTGTTGTGTGCAGAACCCGGGCCTTTCCCGGTTATGAACACGCTTAAACATACTAGAAATAATCATGCACAGAAACAGTTTTCTGAGTGGAAGTCAGAGACGGAGCGTTCACTCTCCAATTCTTTGAGCTGCTCCGGGCTACCCTCCTTTCGGGAAAAGCCTCATCCTTTGTCTCCGTGGGTTTTTATTGAGAAAGCAGTCACAGATTGTGGATTGACAGTCTGGCAGAAGGGATCAAAGGGAACAGGTAATTTACAAAGATGCTAACAGAGTCCCTGTTGTGATTCCGGGCAGAGATTGGAGTTTTATCATATGAAAAGACTACAGGTTTTAAAGGTTTTCTGACTGTGCCTTCAAATTCCAAGTTAATAACATCCTCCAGCAAACAGATCTCACAGGAACTTGCATATTCTTTGTCTCAGGCCTGATTACCCCGGGGGTCCACCATCTCTGGTCTCAGCTGGCCCCTTTGGCTATTTGCTAAGCGCTGGAGACTCTGGCTGCAAGGAGACTTGGATTTCTCACATCTGAGTACAAAGACTCAGGCTAAGAGGGGGCAGGGGTAGATGCCGATCACCCCTTCCTTTCCACAGCCCCTTCATTTATTTCCACAGTCTTGTGAGACTTATTCCACAGAGGCCTTTATGAGATCAGCCCCTGTCTTAGGTCCATTCTCTATCCTAGAGAATTGTTACCCATCATTGGAAACTGATCTAGCATTAAAGGCCAGGCACAGAACAAACAGGTAGCGTTCATGTCAGGGGAATAAGTTTTGTCTAGTGGCTCCTGATCCGGAGGTTTCCCACTCAGCCTAAGTTACAGGGGGTCACAGCTTTCTGAGACCAGGCAGGGTGGCCCTCAACAGCACACTTGGGAGCTTATAAGGACAAGAGAACCTTAGACAAGTCATAGACCCATGGAATCAAACCTGCATTTTTAGCAATACCTCCTGGTAATTTCCTTGCATATTGAAGTTTAAGAATCCGTGACCTGGAAAATAGATAGTACTGTCCAACTTCCTGTTAAGATGAACTCTTTCCTAAAAAATTCTGTGTAACTTGAAAATGTAGGAAAAGCAAGGTCTATGAAAAATAGAGGCCACTGCATGGAGAACCATAACTGAGACATGACACACTTATTTAAGCAGAAATGTTATGTGTGGTTCACAAGAGACGTGATACCAGGTGGGAAGAGAGTCTTAGTTACATGTGGGAGGTGGGTACTAAGCAATAAAGAACATTCAGGAAGGGAGTGGGGGACACTAAAGGCTTTATGATTCTGCCATTAGCTGGGTGGAGGGTGTCCTTCGTGGGCACCATGGAAGATGGTCTTCCCACTCTGGGGTGCTGTGCACTTTGGAACATTGACCAAGCTACTGAAACCCACAACCCACCAAACTGAGACCATCCTGAGAGACCAGCCGTA
The DNA here is from genome assembly GCA_004024845.1 of Tonatia bakeri. Lineage (NCBI taxonomy): Eukaryota > Metazoa > Chordata > Mammalia > Chiroptera > Phyllostomidae > Tonatia > Tonatia bakeri. Next base: position 24,246 of record PVIA01011653.1, on the reverse strand, counting down.
CCTCTTTGTTGATGTTTTAAGCCAGCAAAGCCCCTTAGTTATTTTCAAACAAACATTCCACTTTGCTACTCTCCAAACCACCACAGTCTGAGATATTTCCAGGGAGGCCCTGGGCCCCCAGGAGGCAAAGACAGGAAACTCTGCTGGAAGAATGTTCATGTCATGAACAGCCTTGAAAGTTGTCTGCCTGACCATGGTGAGCCACTGAGGTTTTTGAGCAGAAAAACGACATGACCCAAGTTGGGCACTAAAGGTTTAATTTGAGATTATGCAGTTGAGTAGAAAGTTATTCCAATACCCCAGCAAGTGTTACTGAAAGACTTTAACTAGGGTTTTTGGCTTTTTAATTGGGATTGTAGTGAACACATGTAACTTTATCCTGATGGACACTTATGGTCTGTAGAAGACATTCACTAACACCAGGTTGAATGAATGAATGTGAGTGACTTAGGGACAACATTACACAGACCAATCTACACAGTAATGCAATCAAACCTTAAATTTTGTGAGCTCTTTTCACCCATATTAGCTGGGTCAAAACAACCGTTTCTTGAATATTTGCACCTAGGGTCATTGATTGGCAGCTTTTACATGTAACTAGGTTTTTATCTTCTTCCCTCCCTCCCAGGTCGAGCGCTGTCTGGCAGGCAGGGGCTGCATGGCGTCCACCTTCCACCTTTGCACTGCTGTGGGATGTAGCAGTGGAGAAAGGTGAGGGCTGGCCCTTTGCTCAAGACCAAGGCAATGGACTATTCTGGCCTCTTCATCTATAAACTGTCCATCAGGAAATGGGGAGAACTCTAGGGACTGCCTGGCCTGAGTCCACTGGAGACCTGAATAAACCTGCTGGATTTGGGGGTGGTCTGTCACTGTTAGGGGTTCCCCGACAGGCACAGCGTTTCAGCTCTGCTGCTCTATGTGTGGGCATTCACTTGGTTAGGCCAGGCTCCTTTTGGACTCTTGACCTCAGGTGAAGCTGCCAGGTGACCAGATTTTGAATAGGTAAGTTGTTCCGGCTTCTCATCAACACAATTCATCATAAAATAACATCTGGTTTTCTTTGCATGTGTCATAATTTCTCATATCAACTTAAATTACCATATTTTGCTGTGTATAATGCACACCCCTGTTTTTAGCCCAAACTTTCAGGAAAAAAATCTTTCACTTTAGTTTTTTAATTCAATTATTTATTTGTTTCTATTTAAAAACAAAACTTATCATATTCCAGAGTATTATTTTGCGTATGGATATCGTTATTACTTTCTAGCATTATACTTTTAATAAGCATAAATAAAATAATTAAAAACATTTACATACAGAATTAGTACTACCCATGTATAACATACATCCTTATTTTTCCCTCAAAAATTTGCACAATAAGGTGCACACTATACACAGCAAAATATGGTTAGGTCCTACTTTCCTATACTTCACTCAGCTAATCTCAAATGCAATTCAGATTATCGTGATTTATTTAAAATACATTGTACAGATTCCTTCTCAGGACTCTGATTAAACTCACAAGCCCCATCTGGTGTTATAAAAGCTGTTTCAAGCCTGGATTCCTTCTCTGAGGTTATTTGCCAACAATCTATCCATAAATTAATAGTTGTGGTATGTTTATTAGTTCCCAGGACATCTAACAGTATACTGATTCTGGACAGAAGCTTAGCATCTGGTTTGGCTAAAGAGTTTAATTTTCTACAAACCATGCAATCTGATCATATCATCTGGTATTGAACAAACACCAATTCAATGGTCTTTAATTGCTGATGTGTGCATTAGGGCTGAACCATACAGAGTTTTCACCAGTCTGCAATGAGATGTTTATAAAAGTCAGAGAAAGAGCAAGAGAAGGGAGGAGGAGTTGGAGAAGGAGAAAGAGAAGGAGGAGGAGGAGGAGGAGAAGAAAAAGAGATCAATATAGTGGATTTTTAAAAAAGGGTAATTCTCACTTCTGTCCAAGATGGAGGCATAGGTAGACATACTTTGCCTCCTTGTACAACCAAAAGAAGGACAATAACAAACTTAAAAACAAAAAATAACCAGAAGTGCCAGAAAACTGAACTGTATGGAAGTCCAACAACCAAGGAGTTAAAGAAGAAACATTCATCCAGACTGGTAGGAGGGGCAGAGATGGGCAGCCAGGGTGGAGAGGACTTGTGACAAGGCAGTGGCTGGAGGACTGGGATGGGCAAGGTGGCAGCTGATGGAGTGGGAAGTCCCACATTTGTGTGCAGATAAACCAGGAGGAACAACTGGGGAACAAGACAGACTATACAACCCAGGGTTCCAGTGTGGGGAAATAAAGCCTCAAAACCTCTGACTGAAAAAACCTGTGGGGGTTGAGGTGGCAGGAGAAACTCCCAGCCTCATAAGAGAGTTAGTTGGAGAGACCCACAGGGACCTAGAACATACAAACCCACACACCTGGGAATCAGCACCAGATGGGTCCAAATTGCTTGTGGATAGCAGAGGAACTGATTGAAAGCTGGTTGAGAGCTGAGTAAGTGGCATTGTTCCCTCTCAGCTCCCCTCCTCACCCCCTGCCACATACAGTGCCACAATGCAGCAAAGTGGGTTCCCCACCCTGGTGAATACCTAAGGCTCTGCCTTTTACTACATAACAGGTGTGCTGACACACAAAAAATATGGCCCAAAATGAAAGAACAGGTCAAAAATCCAGAAAAAATACAACTAAGTGATGAAAAGATAGCCAACCTATCAGATGCACAGTTCAAAACACTGGTAATCAGGATGCTACCAGAATTGGTTGAGTATGGTCACAAAATAGAGGAAAAAGTGAAGACTATGAAAAGTGAAAAAAGGAAAATATACAGGGAACCAACAGTGAAGGGAAGGAAATCAGGACTCAAATCAATGGTTTGGAGCAAAAGGAAGAAATAAACATTCAACCAGAACAGAATGAAGAAACAAGAATTCAAAAAGATGAGAAGACACTTAGGAACTTCTGGAATAACTTTAAACATTCCAACATCCAACATCATAGGGGTGCCAGAAGGAGAAGAGGAAGAGCAAGAAATTGAAAACTTATTTGAAAACATAATGAAAGAGAATTTCCCCAATATGGCAAAGGAAATAGACTTCCAAGAAGTCCAGGAAGCTCAGAGAGTCCCAAAGAAGTTGGACCCAAGGAAGCACACACTAAGGCACATCATAATTACATTAGCCAAGATTAAAATGAAAACTAGACTCTTAAAAGCAGCAAGAGAAAAGGAGACAGTTATCTACAAAGGAGTTTCCACAAGACTGTCAGTTGATTTCTCAAAAGAGACCTTACAGGCAAGAAGGGGCTGGAAAGTATTCCAAGTCATGAAAGAAAGGCAAGGACCTACATCCAAGATTGCTCCACCCAGCAAAGCTACCATTTAGAGTGGGAGGTCAGATAAAGTGCTTCCCAGATGAGGTCAAATTAAAGGAGTTCATCATCACCAAGCCCTTATTGTATGAAATGTTAAAGGGACTTATTTAAGAAAAAGAAGATAAAAAATATGAACAGTAAAATGATAACAAACTCACAACTATCAACAACCGAACCTAAAAAAAAAAAAAAGACCAAAAAATGAACTAAGGAAACAACTAGAACAGGAACAGATTCACTGAAACAGAGATCACATAGGGGGTTATCAGTGGGGAAGGGGAGAGAGAGGGGGAAGAATGGGGGAAAACGTGGAGGGAATAAGAAGCATAAATGGTAGGTACAAAATAGACAGTGGGGGTTGAGAATAGTATGGGAAATGGAGAAGCCAAATAACTTACACATATGACCCACGGAAATGAATTACGGTGGAGGAATGATGGTGGGAGGGGGAGTGCAGGGCAGAGGAGAATAAAGGAGAGAAAATATGAGGCAACTGTAATAGCATAATCAATAAAATCTATTTAAAAAATTAAAAAATAAAAGGATAATTCTATTCAATTTAAAGGCTGTCCATTTTTCTGAGTTGACACTCTTCTTTTTTATGTTACAGTAGTCTTTAAAGTATTTTTTAAAGATTTTATTTATTTATTTTAGAGAGGGAAGGAAGAGAGAGAGAGAAACATCAATGTGCAGTTGCTGGGGGCTGTGGCCTGTAACCCAGGCATGTGCCCTGACTGGAAATCGAGCCTGCGATGCTTTGGTTCACAGCCCATGCACAATCCACTGAGCTACGCCAGCCAGGGCTAAAATATTCTTAAATAAATGTATTTGATAAAATAAAAATGGACAACTGTACCATAGTACCTCACATATTAGAGAACATTTTACTGATCTATGAAATCCAAGGAAATAGGCTATCCTGAACTAATGGAGTATCTGATGAGCTTTAAAAGATGGAACAAGTCCAGATTTAAAATCTCCTCCATCCCTTTCTGGTATGAATAAACATCCACCACTGTTTGTGATCAGGGCTGGGTGGGGATACAAAGACAGGCTTCCCAGGCAGGCTTGACAACAGAAGCCTCTAAGTCCAGCACTGACTTAGCAAGAAGGGAATATAAAGCATCTGACTCCCTGCCCCCTCCCTCATATTTCCAGGTCTTTATATTTCTAAATAATTTTTCAAAAAAAAATTATTGCTGACTTTCACTCACTGGGCATCATTGATCTTCAGCTTCAATGGTAAAAATAAGATTGCACCCTTTTGTCCCAGGCCACACCAGCCTCTGGCAATCAGAGCATGCCTTCCACCGCATGCCCGGGTCTCAGGGCTGCCAGCCTGTGGCCACCAGCTGCTTCCTCTGTGCCCCGGGAACCTTTCTGTTTTCTGACCCATCCTCCAACCCGAGTGAAAGTACTGGAAGGGAGTGAACAAGGCAGTTCAAGGGGAGGGAATGGCTATTTGAGTCTCTCCACTGAAGGCCAGTGTTTGCAGAGTTCTGCCCAAAGCCATGTCATGCTCATTCTTAACTGAAGCCTAGAGTTACCAAAGTGGGGAGTGTATGTTCTGCTTCGCTCCCACCTTCTATTCCTACCTACCTGGGACATGCCCTGCCCCCCACGTTTAGGGGTCTTTGCCCCTCCTCACTGCCCTGTTTTATTTCAGCATGGTTAATTCTTACATCTCAGTGCCTGCCCAGCAGTTCTAAAACCTTATTCACTGTCCTAAAAGGCTTCAAAGCCTTCAAGCAAACAGAACTTCAGTGGCCCACCTTGACAGCCATGGGTCCTAAACCCACAGTTAGCAACCTCATCCCCACCCACCCATGACCTTCAACACCACATGACTGAGTCTGGCTTCAAGACTGGTCTGGGAGGAAGCCAGAGGCTAGAATGCCAATCAAGTGCTATGTAAATACTGCTTTGCAGCTTTTTTCATCCAGCAGTAAATCATAGACATCTTTCCATGTCAATCACATATCAAGCTATGTATGCATGTACTTTAAAGGGTGAAAAAGTATTCTTTTGTATGGTTTTATCATAATTTAACCTATCCTCTATTGATGGACATTCAAGTTATCCTTTTATATGTATATTTTTCCATTTGTACTTCCATTCATAGTAGTTTTGCAGGGGCAAAGAATACAATGCATAAACTCTGAGCTTGCGAAGTGGTGCGCTTGTGGAATATAATGTTCCTCTCACTAGCAGGGCACCCCCATTCTTTTAGCCAACAGTCACTGACAATCATTGTGCAAATTTTAGTTTTTCCAATTAATGGGTTTGTATACCATATGTTTAATGGCTTTGCATTTCTCTAACTGTACATTTCTTTCTTCTAAAAAATACTTTATTTTTAGAGAAAGGGGAAGGGGAAAGAAATAGAAACATCAACGTGCCAGAGAAACACTGATCGGTTGCCTCTCCTTAGCCTCCAACCAGTGACCTGGCCCACAACTCAGGCATGTACACTGACCAGGAATTGAACCAGCGGCCCTTTGGTTTGCAGGATGACACCCAACCCACTGAGCCACACCAGTCAGGGCTCTGTACATTTCCATTTAGTATTCTTTGCCCATATTCCATTTTGGGGTACTTAATAAATCTGAAAGAACAAAAGCTCTTTAAATATGAATGCCAGCCCTTTCCCTATGCAAACATTTGTATTCATCACTTAACATTGATGTCCCAGGCACTGTATCACATGTACATTATCTGAACTGATCTTCAGAACAAACTTGCAAGGGAGACCTTATTTTCCCATTTTATTCATGAGATTGATGGCCAGCAAGGTTAGTGGAAAAGCTGAGACATCCCCAAGTTTGTTTTTAAGCCTGTATTCTTGCCACTACACCATTCAAAACCCTCTAAACAAAAATTTTGTTTCCTGATCGTAATAGATGACATGGAAACTAGAAAAATAAACAGAGGTGGAGAGAGTGACATCTCCTTTCTTTCTGTGTGGTCAAAACACTGCACTTGTTAGCAGAGGCAGGCCATTCCTGGTTTTCCTCAAAGGTTTCAAGCCCAAGGGTCTCATTTCTTGTGCTATATTCCTTTACAATTGCATTCCATGGTTACATTCTAAGGGATTGATTCCAGAACCATGAAATGTTGGGCTGTGCAGGTATTTAACTTAATTGGTCTGTGGTGGGTCTGGGCATAATATTTTGACAACTTCTCAAGTGATTCTTATTTGTGACCCTGGTTGACATCCACTGTTTTGGGTCACTTCCACAACTCCTTCTAGCCCTGATGCCCACATTTTATAGCTGAGGAAAGTGGGGCCCAGAAAGGCAATGTGACCTGCCCAAGATCACACAGCTTACGAGTGGCAAACACAGACTGCAGTGCAGGTCTCATGGCCTCCAGGCCACTCTACCAAACTGCCTTTGTACAGGGAGGGCCACGGCTGCCCTAACTCAGCTAACAGCATACTGCATGGGTGCAGACTTGGCTCAGACCTTGAAACTGCCCTCATGTTAGCAACTTGAGCTATTTGTGTCAATGTGTGCTACTCTGCATCCTTTGCTCAGAGGCGATGCTGAAAGCTGCGGCATCCCCCCCAGGCTATGAGCCAGTTTCCTCCACTCCTTATCGGGACTACTTCCCCTGCATGCAATTCAAGTCACATCTTTCTCACCAGTGTCGTCTCCTCACTTGCTATTTATTACAGGTGCCGAGTGCACTGGGCTCTCCTCCTTTCTGGTCCTGGCCAAGGTGAGGCTCATTTGGGTTGGTAACCACATACTCAACACCAGCCTTCTCCACAAGACTCTCCACTACATGAGACCAGGGACCATCGGGTCTCTGCTCATCATTGTTTTCCTAACACTTGACACAGTACCCAGCACAAAGACAAACAGGCCTCTGGACCATGCACTCTCCCCTTAGAGTTTGGGCCAGAAGCCTTTAAAAACTCCTTCTCTTACTCCACAGTTTACAGATCAGAAAACCAATGGAGGCCCAGAGACCTACCCAAAGTCACAGCATGAATTTGTGGCAGAGCTTATTAACACATTCAAAACTGAGTTAGCTTTGGAGGGGGCCTAGCTTGCTGCTGATTCATATTTAGCTTACAGAGAAGCACGCATATGCTACTCCTGAATCACATCTCCAGTTAACATACATCACATGACAGCAAAACTTAGTAAGTGCTCTTCAAAGTCAATGATGATCATGGGCAGCACTTGAGTTTTCTTGGTGCAGCCAGCTTCATATTCAGATTATGCTGATTTTCCTCCAAATTAAAGTGAGATGTCTGAATTACAGAAAGTTTAATAATGGGTGTCTTAATACTCACTGATACATAAAGTAGTAACAAACTGGAATAAAACCAAGGGCTGACTTGCAGGACTTCAGTGTGTTTGAATGGGCAAAACCAATTTCTAATCAGCATTTTTTCTGTATAAATACACGTTCCCTCCACCCCTGCCTGCACTCACCCTTCCCTCCAGCCACCAGTCAGGAACTGCCCATCCCTTCTCATTCACACCTTTGGAGAGAGCTGGTCACCTTCCACAGGGTCTGCACCCACTACTAACCGAATGTGGCTCTAAGGACAGCATGACAGCAATGAGTTCCTAATTATTAAATCCAAACCATCCTTTTGGTCCTAGTGACTGGGTCCTTCTGCTGCATTTCACACTGCTCATACTTCTCGCTTCTTGGAAGGCCTCCTGCCCCAGCCATGGCACCAAATTCTCCTATCGCCCTGTGTGCTTTCCCTCTCACATGCCATGTGTACCCCACGGCCTGTGTCCCACACTGCGGAGTCAAAGGCCATCCCACTCGCTCACTAGAACCTGCTACCGTGGGGGAATGACAGTGTAGACAATATTCCAAAGCAATACTGTGTGACAGCGCTGCACTGAACACTTTATGCAAATTAACTCACTTAATCCTCACAACTCCAAGAAATAAAAATACTGCCGTCTTCCTTTTATAGTTGAGGAAATGGATCAAAACATAAGCTCTGAGAGGACAGGGACTGTGTTGTCCTTTACATCACAACTCTACCGGGACCAAAGACAGGCGCTGGCCCACTGATGCAAGGTCCAAACTTGAGTCAGTCTGACTTCAAAGTTCAATCTGCAATCACTGGACATTTAAATATTGCGGATCCAGCCTATGACTGTTTTCTCTGAGCCCTTCACGCCCTCCTTTCCCTCTGGTACCTCTCCCACGCCAGAGACCTCCCCCAGGCTCTATCCATCCTTAGCTTGCTCATCTTCTCCCTAAAGAAGTTCGCTCTCCTGGCTTTGCCTCCTGCCTGCTGGCAAGGCCCACATCTCTCTGGAATTGCCAACTGCTTGTCAGACACCAGCTGCCAATCCCCTAGTCCTATATTCTGCATGTCAATAAAGTCATTTTCTCACTAAACCTAAACCTCTTCCTTCTCCTGAATTCTTTTTATCAGATGGTGGCCCCACTATTCAACCTACTATCCAACGTGAGAATTGCACAAATCATCCTTGATCCTGCCTCTCCCCTCAACAGTACAGAATAATGTTTAAGCACACTGGCTCTGAAGAAAACAATTCCATTCACAAAGCAAGAAATATAAAATCTCAGAAATAATTTTAACAAAAGAAGCACAAGACATACAGTAAAAGTACAAACACTGCTGAGAGAAACTAAAGATCACAGAAAGTGGAGAGACATTCTGTGTTTATGGATTGGAGGGCTCATATTTTCAGAATGGCAATTATTCCAAAATTGACCTACAGACTCAAAATAATACTTATCAAAATCCCAGCAGGTTTTTTTTGGCAGAAACTGACAAGTTGATCTTAAAATGTATATAGAAATGCAAAGGACCCAGAACAACCAAAACAATTTAGGGAAAAAAAAGTTGAAGGATGTGTACTTCCTGACTTCACATCTTAAACCACACACACACACACAAATATATAAAAATATATATATACACACACACACAAATCAAGTGATTTTTGACACAGGTACCAAAGCAATTAATTGGGGAAAGTGTAGTCTTTTTAACACATGGTGCTAAGATTACTGGATATCCACATGCATTTAGACCCTTACCTTACATCATGTACAGAAATTAACTCAAAATGGCTTATAGATTGAAATGTAAGAGTTGAAAGTATAAAACATCTAGAAAAAAAACAGGAGAGAATCTCTATAACCTTGGGATAAGTCAAGAAACAATGCTACAAGCATGATTCATAAAGGAAACACTGATAAATTGGACTCCATTAAAATTAAAAACATTTGTGTCTCAAAAGACACCAATAAGAAATTGAAAATACAAGTCACAGACTGGCAGAAAATATTTGCAAATCATATGTTTTACAAATGACTTGTATCCAGAATACAGTTAGAACTCTTACTGTGAAATAATAAGAAAACAACCCAATTTTAAGTGAAAAAAAAAAAAAAAGACTTGAATAGACATTTCTTTGGCCCATGGGCACATGAAAGGATGGTTGAGATCATTAATTATTAGAGAAACACAAATTAAAGCCACAATGAGATATCACTTCACACTCGCTAGAATGGCCATAATAAAAAAGTACAAAATAACAACTATTGATGAGGACATAAAGAAACCCAAACCCTCATACATTACTTTCTGGTGGGAACATAAAATAGCGCAGATACTTTGGAAAACAGTCTAGAAGTTTCTCAAAACGTTAAACTTACTGTAAAAGCCAGCTATATTCCTCCTATATAACCATGGGAAATGAAAACATGCACACACAGACTCGTACACAAAGGGCCATATCAGCACACGTGAAAGCAATCCCAAGGTCTATCAGCTGATGAGTGAACAAACTAACTGTAACATTGCCATACAATGGAATATGATTCAGCAAAAAGTACCAATAGATGCTACGACACGGACAAACCTCAAAAACATTCTGCTTGGTGTGAAAATAAGATGCAAAAATAAACCACCTATGGTCTGATTCTAGTTTTATGAAAGGTCCAAAAAAGGCAAATCAGGAAGATTAAGTGGGTTGGTGGCTGCGAGGCTGGGCGCAGGAAGGCAGATGGAGTGCAAAGGGGCATGAGAGATCACTGTAAGGAGAAGGAAATGTTCTACAATTGGTTTATTGCACAAATCTGTAAATTTACTAAAAAATTATTGAAGTGTACATTTAAATGGGTGAAATGTTATGATAGGTACATTATGCCTCTTTAAAAGATTTTTTTGGGGGGAGGGTGGTACAGAAAAGGCTCCAGATTCAGACCACTTGGATTCAAGTCCTGGCCATTACCTACCGCTCTGTCACTAAGTTACTTCAACTGATCTATGCCTTAGTTTTCTCATCTGTTAACTGGGAATTATAGTAGTACATATGTCAGAGTTATTCTGAGAATTAACTAAGTTAATATGGGTAAAGTGCTTAAGCATGGGCCAAGTGTGTAGTAAGTATTCAGTAACTTTAGCTACTTGTGATTACTATGATGACATTCAAACAATCATCAGGTCTTGGCCATTTTAATTAGTAATTAGTTCTCCAGTTAATCACCTTCTCCTTGAAACTTCTTCCCTGGTCTCTGTACCACCATGTAGACGGAACACTTACCTCAGTCTTTTTTACTTCCCCTCAGCTTGTGCTCTCACATCTAGCCTCCACCACTTCTAGGGACCACACAGTTTAATGTGAATGCAACCATGGAGAAACCCACCTACAGGACCAAGGTCAATGGCATCTAAGGCCCTCCAAAATCTGGTCTCTCTGTGGAACCCCACTCCCACACATCAAAGTGGCGAACTTTCTTCCACAGACCACACAGTTCCTCATGCCTTTCCCGTGGAGGAATACCTTTCTCTCCCCATTTTCTGTCTGCTCTACGAATCCTATGAGGCTCAGCTGAGGCAACTCTCCCACAAGCTTTCTCAGCCTTCTTAGCTGTGGCCTTCTGTGCCTGCAGTAACCATCTGTGCAGGTCTCAAACACGGAATGCAGACTCAGAGATGGTAACACTTGTCTCTGATACTGGAACACGAGTCTAGCACAGTTCCCAGGACAACTGGTCCACTGGAGATGCTTCATAAAGTGCCGACTGGCCAAGAGAGTAACCAGTCTAAGAAGCATTTCCTCAACTCCTCACATTGGGAAAATGCAGGCAGGCTTCTGAACAGCATAAACCTTTTTCTGGCATGTAGCTTGAAGAAAATGACAGAGGTTGTCTAGGGAAATGGAAATTCTAACAAGGCTCTAGCTGTTTTGTACGAGTGTTGTGAGCAGTAATGAGACAGTACAGGGTTATGACTCTTTCCATTTGAAACCGTTTCTGCTTTCCACAACTGTCAGTAGTTCATCAAAATTTACAGAGATTGCTGGTAATATTAATCTTTCCAGTGGAATTTTTCCTAACTTACCTAAAATTAGAGTCTCTAAACTCAAAATGATCTGTGATGAATTTTTGAGACAGCTCATAGTGGGAATATAAGACAATTAACTTTAAAAGGACTTTAAAAAAAACAGCTTTATTGACAGAATGGGGGGAAGGTACAATTACCTGATATCTGAAATCTACCCTGGCCATTCTGATTTAAGGGACCTAGGGTAGAAACCAAAAAAAAAAATTTTTTTTGAAGTTCTCCATATAATTCTAAAGAGCAGCAGGGGTCAAGATTCACTACTATGAGATCTAAAATGTGTCCCTTTATCAGTGTTCTTATCTATAAAATGGTGACACTTATCCTTAGATTTATAATTAACTGAAAATCTTTCTCAAAGTAAAAATCATAAATTCTAAATGGAATCCTTCTACCTAGATGCAACACCTTGTGTCATTGTAAAAGTAAAGTCTGACTTATTAAAATCACCTTGTCAATAATCATTAATATCTATACTAGAAATGGATATTTACAATCCATTAAAGGCCAATTAAAACAAACCAAACCAAACAAAACAAAACCAGATCTCAAAACCATAATCCTAACCCATGATCAAATGCAGAGTAAAAATAAAGTGTAAGTCTAAAAGATAATTGAGAGTACAAATATTTCCGGAAGATTAAGCTTAGGTCCTCTCTGAGTAAAGCCTTGTTTACGGACATGGCATGTTTTTCTCTAACACTGAAACAGATCGCAGGGTGGTATTAATGAGGTACTATTTTTATGCCTGAATTATAATGGGCCCCAATAGAGAGGTCTGAGGTAACTATGGATATGAAAATCAATTTTAAAGTTACACTGAGTATAACATATATTTACTATTAGAATCTTCTTAAAATGAAAAAAGTTAAAACAATCACTTCACATTCTGTAAACATCCATTTTTCTTCTCCAGAAATGTCAAATCTCTTAAAGTTCTTTTTTTTAACACTTTATTTTGGATGCTGAAGGAGATCAGGACATACCACCCCAAAATATGCCACTTTGGCATGCGACAGCTTCTGAGCTGAAGGCATCTGAATTCCTGAAACCCCTTACCTAGCCCCAAAAGCAGAACCTCCCCACAGAACTCAATAGTCACACATCCACTTCCCAGGCCACTCTAATCTCTCCTGACACCACACCCAGACTTGTCACAAACTAGCATATCTCCCATCTATTTTTCCAAAAGGCCTACTCATTTCCCAAAAAGTCACTTACTTTTCCATATGTGCCTTTCTCCCTAACCCTTCTTCATTAAGTTGGGTATCTAGATGCTACATTTACCCAGCCTATCGCTGGGTCCTCCCATTTGAATGCACGATACACATGTTAGTAAACTCCTGTTTGTTTTTCTCTTGTTCATCTGCATTTTGTCAGTCCAGTTTACAGAGCCTCTACTGGAGAACCTAGATGGGTAGACAAAAAAACATGTTCCTCCCCTACAATACTTTGATATCTGACTTTACATGTATGCCCCAGGTTTAAAAAGCTATGATTTTAAATAAAAATATATATAAAAAACACAAGCTCCTGAAAGAGTCCAATTTTTAAAACCATTTGAGACTCTGGGTCTAGTTTCTTTAAATTTTCAAACTCAATATTAAAAAAATAAAAACTATACCAAAGTGCTTACTGTTTTAGGCAAAACTGCTATGAAGACTTAATAATAAAATATTTACAACAAGTACATGCAATTACAGAGTAAAATCAGTCTCCACCCATAAAAATTCTTACCTAATGTTTTTCATAAATATATTTTAACTAACTTTACCAATATTACTTCATCTTTTATCAACCTTTCATTATTTATCTATTAAAAATAAATCTGAAAGTGTGAAATTGAATGGTGGCAAAATAACTTCAAGTTAAAATTTGCTACTTAGAAAAGTAACATAGAGATCTACACTTTGTAAAGGGGAAAATTGGAAATAATACCTTACTGCTATTAATAATGGCAGTTAAATAATATAAAGGGCAGGTGCTGTAGTTCTAAACACAGTACTACTGGAAATTAATAAAGCATATAACACAGAACTTGATTAAGTTCTATATAACATAACCTAATATAACTATATATAGTTTATACAGAAAGTCATGTCAGCAAATACTGGGCATATCTACACAGAAGAGAATTAGCTTTAGAAGGGTCAAGGATGCAGCACTTCTGCCATATAAAAAACACATAAAAGACACAAAACAATATATATGTATACTTTTAGCATGTTAAAAACAATCACATCAAAAAAGTATACAGATAAAAAATGTCCTAGATGACATAAGAAAATAGTGTGTGTGTATACATATTTTGCATACATATATATATAAATCTGCAGTATTTCCCACTGTTGATAAACAGATTTGGGAGCAGCTTAGATGCTGCCATTATGAACTAAATTGTACAGCTTGATTTATTACAAGTCACAGAATCATTATTTAAAAATTAGAAAGAATATCCTCAGCTACATTTTTACATACATTTATTTCTAAGCTTCACATGATCAGAACTGAGAGCCCAGTGATGCCAGAATTTTGTTTGCACTTCAGTGTAGGCCTTACCTGCTAACATACTACATTTGTTTTGCCATTTAATAACATCATTTCCAAGTTGATTAAAATTACATTAGACTCATTATATACATAAAAAATTGTCACATTCACTAGCTAAACAAATGTTAACTTTCATTTTAAAAGACATACTTCTGTACCTTGAAAACTTAAAGCCCCAACTTGCAATAAGAGCCCCCATGTTAGGTTTTCTACTCTATTCTTCAAACGTGAGCAAAGTAATGTCGAAAACAAGCTCTCCAATTAAACACAAAGTCATACTTTCTCAGCATGCTCCAAACTTTGTCAGTGCTGTGGTAACTGTAGTGTACATAGAATATTTTAAAAGACACTGCTGATTTCTTTCTAATGTGAACCTAAATTTTTTTCACTGAACAAGAAAAAAAAGATTTCTGAAATTATGACAGTCACACTATTTTAAAAAAGACCAAAATTTTAGATTCTTATTAATAATTCAGATCATTGTTTATAATTTTATACACTGATAATGTAATAGCCCAAGTGCAGCAATATTCACTGACTACATTCTTCAAAGAAAAGACTGCCAGAAAAAAAATCATGTAAATGACCACCCAGCACTTTGTAGTGAAGCCCTGCAGGCATCTGAGGGGCAGAAGTAACCAAATTGTTAATCCTGGTTTCAAAGGAATTTGCAAGTAGTTTGTTCTGTTGCCCAACAGTAACTTGCAACCTCTCCTGCGGGCATCCACAGGACAGATGTAGCCAGGACCACCGCACCTGCTTTGCATCCGACAAGGAACCTTCTGCTCTGAGCTTTGCAGGAGTCAGACCGGAACAAAGGGCACAGAGGCACTGACGCCGATCTTGGTACGATCTGGGCACTGCTGCACCTTTGGCCATAAACTTACTTTAACTGCCACAATTTTTAAGCACCTTTAAGGGGTTAGCCTTTCTCTTCAACATCTTTAATTTTCAGAGTGAAAGAAAATGTTAGCAATTGAATGAGAAATATGAGCATTCTGTGAGATTTGAATTAATCAACTCAGGGTAAACCCTTAAGTCATTTAAGATCTGGGTTAAAAAAACATAAGGGGGGAAAACTTGACTGAAAGACCAGCTAAAGAAAAGAAGAACAATAAATTATTCCATGGATCTATATTAAAAGCATTGTGTTTTAAAATGTTTCATTAGTTCTGTGTTCAAATGTATATGCATAGATGCCTATATCTACTAAAAGACACATACACTACATATAGCCTTAAAAATATCTACTCTACACGTAGACTCTAAACGTCTAGAGTTTTTCAGTGCTTTGTAACATTATTCAAAATAGAATGGGCTAATAGAGTAAAAGGGTTCAGGTTTTGGAAAAAGCTACAAATGAAACTGAGTAGTGAATAATTACTTTGCGTGCATCCCTATATGCTATTGCTATGTTTCCACGTTAAATCAACAGGTTCGGTGATGATGCCATTTAAAATGCTCATCTTAAGCAGCATCTACAGGAGGATGAAAACACTTCCATCTATTCTTATTACTAACATACATAACAATTGTGCGAGTTGTTTACAATGGTATAAAATACTGCTTTGGCAATTATAAACATAGCAATGAAGATTCTGTATGGTTCCTATTTTCTTGTCTTAAGCAAGTATAGATGAATTCTCACAGCAATACTGACTCTTGAATAGAAAGTCCATCCCGGTTTCTGTAGTGATACACTGGAGCTGCCGGCCCTGCATATGGATACCCAGGTGAACTGGCATCTTCTAAAGCTGGGGGCGTTCTATACCGCAATGGACTATCCATGGATACTGTGGGGAGGTTATGGTCCTGAAAGGGTACATGTTGAAAGGCAGAATATTTTGTTAAATTGCTTAAGTGGCTACGGTTAGCATCTTGAGTCCATGACTGTTCAGGCATCTCAGGTCTGTATGTGACTTCTGACCATTTTCTGTTATCTGGCAAATAATCCACTGGAGGAATGATGAATTTTCCATTCTTTGGGGACCCTGAACGGCCCGAATACCCCCCAGCACCAATATCAATGGGAAGAACCTCTATTCGATTAGATGGCAGGACAAGAGGAGTTGGGCGGCTACGTGATTTCTCTGGAGAAACATTGATGGAAAGAGTGGAACCATAAGGTCTCCTGGAAGGATTCATTTGCCCGCCATGGCTAAACTGTGCAGACACAAAGCTGCTGTTAGCAGTAGGGATGTGTTTTGGAGAATTTCCATGGTAAACAGGAGGATTGCTGTAAGATGGGGGGTGCACTGTCCCATGATCTTCCCCATCTAACTGAGTTGGATATTTTGCATAACTTGGAGGCTGCACTTTAAAAGTAAACTTGTTTGATGCTTTTGATGGACTAGAACTTGGCTCAGCGTGCTTTCTTGGACTGTGAGCATAAACAATATTCCTTGGACTTTGAGAGTAAGCCCTTTCGAGTGCCTCTTCAACAGATGTGCCATTTTCATTTTCAGATACATTATCATACTGTGATGCGTTCGAGCCCCGTTTCCCTTCCTCGGCATCCCAAACCTTCATCTTCGGCCTGGAGTTTGACATGCGAGGGTCAGTGGAACACGGGATGGAGACTGTAAGCACGGGGTGCGCTGATCGACTTTTGCCTTCAGTGGTGTATTTGGCCGTTTTTTCAATAGCAGAAACATCTGATGGTTTATTCCATTTGGGCATAAATTCCTTCCTGATATTTGAAGTAGCATTGCTGTTTTGATTAGCAGCTGCGTGATCATATTGCCTGGTATTGTCTTGTGGACCTGATGAAAGTTTTTTTTGAAAATCTGCCTCATCTTTAAGCTTTTTACTATCCTCATCCACTGATTTCCGTCTTAGCTGCCTCACTCTTTCTGGTGTGCCAACTCTACTTTGATGGTGAGGGGAATGCTCTGATTTCTTGTGAGGTGAGGAGTCATTCTCTCTTCTGATGTTCTTATGGGGACTTGACCTGCCAAAGCCTTGTCCATTGCTCAGGTGACTAATGCCAGCAACCTGAGATTCAGGTGGAAGCTGTCCCAAAGGTTTCTTCGGAAATTCATCCTCTTTGCCTAAAGGGAAAGAGATTCATAAGTAACATAAACACATGAATGAACAGTAACAAACATAAGAGCCGCACTATGAATAACTGTACACTGTTTCTATGAGCTCTCATATAAAACACACAGAATTATAGTGGCTTAAGAGAAGCATTTAGAGAGACCAATAGGAAACATACCAAAATTCAAAATCTTATTAGGCAATGTGCAGATGGGGATGTTTTATAACCTTATGAATAAAGTTCATACAATTGTGTAACATACAGTTCTTACATTTTGTGAAGACATACTGTTACGTGCTTTTTCAAGAATGCAAGGCTGATAGTCTCATTTCTAGTCCTAAAACAATCCTGCAGGTCGCTTATTCAATGTCTTGCCATTATTTTCACTTTAGCTCACCTTGACTAAAACGGCTATGAAATCTCAGTAAAACATTTATCAACTTCAAGCAGATCTGCCAAACTTAAAAGTCACTGATGACCGACTGTGATCTAAAGTCGTTCCCAAATACCCAATGACTATTATTATTACTATAATCATCATCTTAAGTGTGTTCCACAGTGTAACTTCATCATAAAAAGAAATAGTACTCTCTATTTTAAAAATAATATTCTAAGAGGATCCTACTTTAAAGAAAAAAAGAAAGAGAAAATCATATTAGCTACTTTTAGTTTTATATTTTAAATAACACCATAAAATACATGAGAAAGGTACAACAAGTTTACTATTTGGCAGTGTTTAAAGATGATCTATTACAAGATGAATATCCAATAAATATTGTCTTGAAAAAAAAACAACAGATTTCACTTATAAAAACTCCATGGTTTAAGACATATTTTTAGTCATTACAAAATAATATATTCTCACTTAAAAATAGTTGCTGCTCACTTCAAACAGCCACCCGTCTGTTGTGCATCCGTCAGACAAACACTGAGTGAACGCTGCCTCAGGACTGCGCTGAGGAGTGAGTGTATCAGTAGTGACTAGGCAGACCTGTGTTTGTCTTCATTTAGCTCACTTCTTGGTGAGCACAAGACTGTTGTTTAGACACATGTCATAATTTTCTTTAAGACATTTCAAAAAATATTCAGTGAGCTTTTCTTTGACAGACAAAGGAGCAGAGAATGATGAAGAAACAATATCCTTTAAATAGTTACTTATCAGAATCAATGAAGCTAAAAATAACCTTATGCTCTTCTAATTCAGTGGTTTTGAGACTTTTTAGAAGCAGACTTTTTTTTTCAGACCAACTTTCATATGAAACCCCAGTATATAAAGAAAATATAAACAAAGCTGCTCTAATTAAGGTGGAAGCACTCAGGATGCCTCCCACCACCCTTTTCCACTCCCCTCAGCTGGGCTGCTTCTCAGATCCCAAGGGTTTCAGAGGAATCCAGTCCAGCTGAATTTTATAGACAGGAAAGCAGAGTCTCAGAGAAGCCAAGTCACTTTTAGTGGCACAATCAGGATGAGAACCAGGACCCAGTGTTTTCTTCCACTGTGCCATGCTCACTAAACTCCAAAGAAACCTCTGATGGTTTTAACCAAATTTAACTTTACCTTGACAACATTTGTGCAAGCTCTTTATTTTATACATTTGAAAGCACACAAAGCATTAGAATTGGGAATCAGTTGTTTCATTCATTCACCCATTCAACAAGGACATACCTACCGAGCAACCACTTTTTACCGGGCACTGCCCTGGGTGCTGGCCATCCACAAACAGAACGGGGGAATCCCTGCTTTGCGGAGCTTACATGCTAGTGAGGCAGAGCTATGAGGACAGCACCAGGGCCAGGCAAGTGTAATGACTTAGGGTGGGGCGGGACAGAGCAGGGACAAATTCCAACAGAACAAAGATGCCCTGTTCCTGATGTGGGAGACAGGAGGGGAATGACTGGGGGCAGGGTCAGAGGAACAGAAGAGTCACACCACACAGGGCCTTAAGGAACTCTGGGCTTTTTTTTTCTATATTAACTATAAACTACTGAAGGCTTTTCAGCAGGGGAGTCACAAAATCTGATGTCTATCTTATCAAGTTCACTTTGAGTAGTGGGTTGGACTTAGATTGTCCAATAATTAATGAAGGTAATAACAGTACTAGCTAATACTCACTAAGCCCTTATCATGTGTCAGCACTGCTCAAAAAGCTATAAATACAGCATCAGCAATAAGCATATGACATAGCCTACTACTATTATTATTGTATAGACGAGAAAACTGAGATAGAGGTGAACTTGCCCAAGGGCGCACAGCTAGTCAATGACAGATTGAGAATTCAAGCCCAGTTGATTCCAGAACCTTTGCTCTTTACTCCTACACTACAGTGTGGTGGAAGAGGTGAGAAGAGGTTGCTTCTAGGATGTGTTTTAAAGCAGAGCACAGCACTTGCGCCTGTGTCCGGTGTGCGTGATGAGCAGAGTAAAGCACAGCTCCTGGTTTACAGACAGCAACAGACAAGGGCCACCCAGTAACGTTCTGTCTCTTTTCATAATAAAGACATGTTATGTTATATTGCTTCAAGTGATAGCCCCAATTTTAAAATGCTTGTCATTGAAAAAAGTTTCTTTGTTTATGAATGCTGTATGTAAGCTAATCTGAAGTATTCCATTTCAGCTCTGACTAGTCTCATGGGAAATACCTGCAATCAGGGTAAGAGAGTTGACTCAAAGGCAGCCCAGGTGAAGAACTTTCACAAGTACATAGTTATTCAGCTTGTCTGGCTAAAAAATAACAATAAAAATTAAAATCCACCTAGTGTCCCCCAAAAGTTTTTATCAACTCTACTGAGCAACCATTCTTCACCGGGCACGGCTTTGGGTGCTGGCCAATAGTGATCCATTCAGTCCAGATAAATATCTGCGTCCCTTCCTCCCTACAGGCAACCTACCCCAACAAACATAAATTATCAAGAAGATTAAAAGACCTATGTAGCAGAAAAACTGAATTTACGAATTTTCTTTCGGTCCTACTCAAACAGTTTTCTAAGGGTACACAACTCAGTTATTGGAATGGCTAATTCAATGGCTGATTGATACACCATCAGATGATATATCAGCCAATTGTCAAAACATCCTTTTCAGGTTGGTGAGTAGGAACCTGATGAAAAACATAACCATTAAAGAGAAAAGGAAAACAGTGGCACCCAGAGAGTGGTTAATTCAAGCCTGCAAGATGTGCTGTTAAGGGACAAAATTGGATTAGTTGTAAAGATGTTCATGCTGAGCCCTTTAAGCTGCCCCACTTCCCCAGCACTCAGTGGCTTTTAGCAGCCTGCAGAAAGAGCCTGGTTCATAGGAAATCATTTTAAATATTTAAAAAATTCTCCATAGCAGTATTATTATTATTTTTAAAAAGGAACATCTGTTACAACTTGCACACGCACTCCCCACAAAGTCAATCTGTCCTGAAAGCTTCAAATGTTTCTCTGAGCCCAGGCTGGGTACTCAGAGCCTGTTTGCAGTTTCCATCTATCAACTCACAACTCATGGAACAAATCCACCTGAAATTAGATTTTTCAAAGGTTAGTTACCTACTGTACACTGAACATCTGTGATCTACCCCCTCCCAAATTCAAGGTTGAAAATCCCAAAATGTAACCCCGATGTAATGGTATTTGGGGGTGAGGTTTAGAAGGTAATTAGGTCACAAAGTAGAGACCTCATGATGGAATTTGCATGCCACCACCCCCTCCAAAGCACAGTAATGGATGGGGCCACAAAGAGAGGTGCAATCCACCCAGTTTTTACCTCCCCCTCTGCAAAGGAAAAACACAGCCAGGTTGCACCACAGGGATGGCATCCCTTGGGTTCCTCTGAGTCACGGTCAACAGCGGGGTGAGGAAAGGCCCCTGGCAGAGCAGGAGGGAGCACCCAGGGGAGGACCCGAGGTCAGACAGGGAACTCAGGACCAGTGGGGACAGCCCATCTCTCTCTGCCCTCACACTTTTCCAAACACTCCAGGGGAGGTGACGCCTAAGAGGGAAGGGAGACTGCCCTTGACTAGCTGTGTGAAGTACTGGACAGTGCCTGGCACACGGTGGCCCCCAGTAAAGAGCTGCACGGTCTGGGTCCTGGGAGGTGGACCGGGCACTGCAGCTGGGGATGATTCGCCAGAGAACAAATTTGTGTTTGTCCTCTTCTTCAGTGAGGTCTGTGCCCAAAATCCACCTCATTGTTGTGGGCTTAGTTCTGTCCCCTCAGAATTAATTTGTTGAAGCTCTAAACCCTGGTTAATCGAAATATGACTGCGTTTGGAAGTAAGGCTTTTTAGTGAGATAAGTAAGGTTAAATGAGGTCCCTGGAGTTGGCCGCTAATCCAATGTGACTCATGTCCTTGTAAGAAGAGGTCATCAGGACAAAGAAAGGTCAGAGGGACAACCATGTCTTGGCTTAGACAGCCATCTCAAGCCAAGAAGAGAAGAATCCAACCTTGTCAACCCTTTGATCTTGGACTTCCAAGCTTCTAGCATTGGGAAAAAATAAATTTCCATTGTTTGTGCCACCCAGCCCAGTCTGTGGCACTTTTGTTATAACAGCCTGTGCTATGATGCTACCCTTAGGTCTGTATCCTGGATCTGAAAACTGATTTGCATTACTAAGCACACATTTTAAGGATTGCTTTTTTCACTAAAATAATGAAATATTTATGATTATCTGCTTTTACGGTCCAAGCATATTTTCATTCAGTATTTACCAGCTACAGTAAGTAAAATTTATTTTACACAGCCACATCGAAAAGGCCACTGAACAAAACAAATGGGGAGGGTGGACACCAGCAGCACCAGACCCACAGGGGTATCTAGGATCCATTGCTTCGCAGGCTCTTGTTCGCCACTTCCAATGTCTTGTAGTCATTGACTTATATCAGGAACAGCAAGTTTGGGGCTGGCTTCCAAAAGCATTTTCCACAGGCATTCAGCTATAGCTACTTATTGACACTGATGAAAATGATAGAGAATTCTGTCAATGTGGTACCCAGAATTCAAGCAATATTCTAGGTTTGGACTAACTGAAGAAGAGTAGAAAAGGGTATAAAAAGGAGTCAATAAGGGGGAAGAGATTTTTGAAAAATACTTTAAAGTGGGGGGCAGAAAGAAGAAAGTGGGGAGGAAAGAGGACTGAGGAGGAAAATTAAACATCTTTGGGGAAAATAATGCATCTCACATGCCATTCTTATTCTAACATCCATAGCTTTTTCATTTTTAAATTTTGTAGAAACATAAAAGGCACACATTGGTAAAAACTATCAGGACACACAGAAAAATGTAGGATGAGGCATGTATTTCTCAGGAGAAGCAATAGGAAAATTGAGAAGAAAATAATGACAGATTGAGATGGAAATTTCATGCTATCTCTAGAAAGTAGGACTCTGTAAGAGGTACATGGCAAATACCTCAAATGTACAAAGACATTTAGAGAGTACTGGCCCCCATAAAGATTCTCAATAAGCATGAAAGAAGGCAAAACAATTTGAAAGAGGCAGTAGACAGTAACATAAGAAAGAACTTCCTAAAATGTAACTGCTTAAAAAAATGATTCCTCCCAATTTTAGACAGTAACGCCAGTTATGTTGGAAGGCCATACAGTAGGGGTGAGGATGTTCACAGGTGTCAGGGCCGGAATGCATGCTGGGATTTGCTTAATTTAAAACAGTGTCAGGTCACATCTACTTCCTATAATGATCTGTGACCAGGGAGCACGCTAAAGACTAACAATGCCGAAGTGGAACTAATCCATGGCTCATGATCCCCTACCAACATCTATCTTCCATAAATATTTGTAGACCGATAACCCTGTTGGATGATGCCATGTACAGGTCATGCTCATAACTGACCCAACACCTCTGAACAGTGTACAACTCAAAATACATTGTTGGCACTTCAGCAAAGGTCCTGAGGAGCCTCAGGCCAACCTCATCTGTGGAGGGCTGTGTCTCTCAAGAGGAGGAGGGATGAGAAGTGATGGAAAGAAGTGACCAGAGAAAGAAGAGAGAGAGAAAGAGGCATGGAAAGAAGGAAGGGGAGAGAGAAGAGGAGGGGGCAATCATGGTAGGTAAATAATGGAGAGGACCAGAAGGAGAAGGAAGGAAAGCAGGAGACAACAGGGACGGGAAAGGCTGAGAATGGAGATGGCCACAGGGAATCTGTGAGCGAGCATCTCCTGTCCAAAGGTAGGTTCTAACGCCCATGTATGAGTGGGGACACGCTCATGGCACACTGGGCAAAGCAGAGGCCTTTCAACTCCAATAGCAGGGACTCAAGGACTCTGTGTGTGGGCAATCTGACATTTACAAGTATGAAACTAGGAAGAAAATGTACTTGACTTTGTCATAAAGGGGATTCTTTTTTGAAGATTAATTATTCAACTTTCACTGAGCTGAAGATATAGTTTGTGGATCCTATAAAGAGGACAAATGCCATCACCAGTAATACTTTTGTATGCTAATAAATATTCTCTGCTTTTCACACAAAAGTAGATCCAAATAAGCATTAAATATTATTGTATAGTCTTAGATTCATCTTAACCTACTCGAACACACATACACAGCTACACTTGGCCTTTGTTTAACTATCTTCTTTCATGGCTAAGCAACTAAGAGTAACCAAAAGACTTGAGCATAATTAATGTCAAACCAGATAACTAAAAATAGGCAATAAGTATTAATATTTATTACCTATTCTAGCCTGCTTTTCAGTAGACAATATTGTTTTGCTCACCTCACTATAGTCCCATGCCTAAAACTTTATTCTTTCCTCCTTCCCCTAAAACCACAGGGGAATTACTGCCCTACTCCTTAAAGGCCAGGAAAGCACCGCAATTCCCATCAGATGTAATAGGGGATGCCTTCGTGAAAATACCACATAAATGGTATTTTTCATTGCTGTTACCATTGTTACAGGGTGCAGTCAAGAG
>PVIA01011652.1:0-43071 GCA_004024845.1 Tonatia bakeri | reverse complement strand
TGCCATTTTTCCCTCTCAGACCCGCCCCCACATACAACATCACAACCCAGCAACTGGTGTGCCCCGCCCCCCCGGGTGAACACCTAAGGCTCCGCCATCCTTACGTAACAGCCATACCCAGACCAAAGGAAAATAAAAAAAAATAAAAGAAGATGGCTCAAACAGAATTGAAAGACCCAGAGTCAATTTTTTTAAGTGATGAAGAGATAGCCAACCTATCAGATGCACAGTTCAAAGACTGGTGATCAGGATGCTCACAGAATTGGTTGACTTTGGTTATAAATTAAATGAGCAAATGCAGCCTACAATAAGAGAAATGAAGGAAAATGCACAGGGAACCAATAGTGATGGAAAGAAAACTGGGACTCAAATCAATGGAGTGGACCAGAAGGAAGAAAGGAACAACCAAACAGAAAAGAAAGAAGAAACAAGAATTCAAAAAAATGAGGAGAGGCTTAGGGACCTCCAGGACACCTTTAAACATTCCAAAATCCGAATTATAGAGGTACCAGAAGGGGAAGAGGAAAAACAACAAGTGGAAAAGTTATTTGAACAAATAATAAAGGAGAACTTCCCCAATCTGTCAAGGGAAATAGACTTCCAGGAAGTCCAGGAAGCTCAGAGAGTTGCAAAGAGGTTGGACCCAAGGAGGAACACACCAAGGCACATCATAATTACATTACTCAAGATTAAAACAAAGGAGAGAATCCTAGAAGAAGGAAAAGATAAGGAGACAGTTACCTGCAAAGGAGTTCCCATCAGACTATGAGCTGATTTCTTAAAAGAGACCTTACAGGCCAGAAGGGGCTGGAAAGAAGTATTCCAAGTCATGAAAGGCAAGGACCTCCATCCAAGATTGCTCTATCCAGCAAAGCTTTCATTTAGAATGGAAGGGCAGATAAAGTGCTTCTCAGATAAGGTCAAGTTAAAGGAGTTCATCATCACCAAGCCCTTATTATCTGAAATGTTAAAGGGACTTATTTAAGAAAAAGAAGATAAAAAACATGTATAGTAAAATGACAGCAAACACACAATTATTAACCACCACACCTAAAACAAAAACAAACAAGTAGAACAGGAACAGAACCACAGAAATGGAGATCCCATGGAGGGTTATCAACAGAGAAGTGGGAGGAGGAGAGAGGGGGAAAATGTACAGAGAATAAGTAGCATAGATGGTAGGTAGAAAATAGACAGGGGGAGGGCAAGAATAGTATGGGAAATGTAGAAGCTAAAGAACTTATGACACATGGACATGAACTAAAGGGGGGAATGTGGGTGGGAGGGGGTGGGCAGGGTGGAGGGGAGCAAAGGGGAAAAATGGGACAATTGTAACAGCATAATCAATAAAGAAAAGTAAAAAAAAAGAATTATTTGTTTGTCTAGCTGCCTTGTTGTACTGGTTGGAACAGACACTTCTAATGTTCAGTTTAAGGTCAGAAGGATAATATTCACCTTAAGACAGTTTACCAATTGATATTTATTGTGTTAAGAAGCAAGTGGTAAAGAAAGCTAATATGTAAAGAAAACAAAAAAGGGCTAAAAAGATGTTGATTAATATACTTCTTGTCCCATAATGTTATTCCTCTTACTGCATTTTTAAAATCCCATTAAAAGGAAGTAGTCATACATTGTGGTTTTTCTATTTCCCTCTAGTTGACTGAGCAAGCTCATTAATATGCTCAGCTGACCAGTCTCAAAACTGACTCTTTACCAAATTAGTCACTACATTTTATTTCCTCCCTAATATGAATGTGAACATAACACATACATAATTTCCACTAGCGTCATCCTCCCTTAGATTTATTAGCTACAACCTAGACTTTTGTGCAGCTTTATACTAATGTATGTTATAGACCTACCCATCATTCTGCTTTCAACAGCTGTCATCAGTTCTCTATCATCTCCAGGTTTAAGTTCAATAGCACCTTTAAATTGATGTCTAAAACTTATACTCCCATCTCTGCCACCCATCATATGCCAGACCATTCTCTTTATTGCTCTTGAACAAATATTGTGTTTTAACTTTCCTGGTTCTGCCCAAATTTGTCCTCTAAGATCTACCAGTTTAATACTTATCTAGCCCTTAAGAATCAGCGAGGTCACAGTAACCTACTATAATCACCACTAATTATCTTTTCTACTGTCACAGAACATACGGGGTCTTATACCTTTTTAGCACACACATCTCAGTTCTCTAGATTAAGGCTGTCTTGAGGACATGCATTTCTTTCATATTCTACTAAATAATCTAAGCAAATATCATGAGGTCACTATGTGTGGTGTTATTATAATTTTCTTTATTAGTCCATCTGCCTATAAAACCCTTAATAATGTCCACAGCAGCAGGAGCATTGTTAAAAAAAATAGACTCCAAAAAGTGTTCAAAAATGGAAAAGTAACAAGTTTTTCATCACTAGAGATATTTAGAAACTAAAGATGAATGGACATTTGTCAGACATCCTGTTCTGGTGTTTAGTTCCCTTTTATTGAGAATCTTATTTAAAAACAATTAGAAGCAGGGTCTTTTTTTTTTCCCTCAGAGAGATCTTAACGTTAACCTTGTTTATTTTAGGAGAATTTAAAATTTTAGGAATTTAAAGCAGAGATCAGTGAAAATACATTCATTATTTAGATTCCTTGATATTAAGTGAAACATGTAATATGACTATGATTTTCTTATTCCTTTTTTTCTGCAGATGTTTTTCTCATTTCTTAAATCCAGAATAAATACTCTGCTGAACAATACAAAGGAAATTCTTTTTGGTGTGGAAAAGGGATAACAAATGATTATTGGAAAATAATAAAAAGTAAATTGGACGTAGGTCAATGTTCCCTTTAAATCTTAGACCACAGGTATCTTTAGAAAGTCAACTGTGAAAACCTAAACACTGACAAATTACAGCTATATGGTAAGCTCTGCGGAGTTTTGTCCATCTCACACAGCACTTTATACTCAGTATTTAAGACAATTTTTGATACATAGTGGGCAAAAATTGAGCATTTATTGATTGAGTGAATAGAGGGTTATAAATAAATTTTGCCATTTTTAGATGTGATTATTTTTATGATATTAAATTTTGTTAAGATTTATCAAGATTTTAGTGACACATATAATGTTTTCTCAATGTTTCTTAGTTTTATAGGTGAAAACTGATGGTGAAAAATCTTCCATTTTATATTACAGTGTTTTCTCTTATCCTCTGTCAATCAAACCATTGATTGCTAGTCACAGCTAGATGACTTGGACCTTGAGTATCCTCTAAGTGCAACCATTATATTTTTCCCCCTTTGGCTTGTGCTATTAATAATAATTTTAAATTAATTCTCTGCATTTCCTAAAATAGTAATGCTTGCTTTGCAGTAAGTTTAGGAAGGGAAGAAGAAAGAAAAACACAATCCTTTGCTTAAATCATAAAATTCTGAATACCACTGAAGGTCAGCAGGAGGATGAAAGAGAACAAATATATTAAAAGAAAGGGTTCCATAATAAATCTTTTGTCAGGCTTTGGAGAAAGAAGAAGCTGGATCTTCATGGCATTAAAACATAGTGGACTGGGGTGGGGGGAATGGTGGGGGGGAAATACAGACAACTGTAACTGAACAACAGTAAAAAAAATCATGGTGGAACCTAATGGTAAAATATGGTGAACAGTGCTTTCAATATGTTCAAAACTATAGTCACTTAGCAAGCATGTTTCAAAGTGCTTGAAGATATTTCACCAGAATATAGTGATCTGAAAGACTACATTTATGAGACAGTAGCTATATCTTAAATGCTATCTTTCATTTAGGATTTAAAAATGCAACATTTAAGAACATTGGTTCTCTGCCTTAAAATTTTGCTAAGATATTCTTTTTTCTTAATGAGTAAGATTTTTTAAATTAAAGGGTAAAACATTTAGGAGCTTGATCCCATTTGACTTAATGCAGTGTTCTGAATATTTTAGCACTATTATAAAAATGACCAAAACAAAAGTACGCTTGCAAATGTACAAATGTAAATGCCAGAGCTAATGATTGGGGCACAAATATACAGTGGAAAGAGTATGGCTCGGTAACTAAGCAACATATTAGAAACTGAGGTTTAACATCTAATTCTGATTTTCGTCTGAGTGCTAACTTTATTTCTTATCAGCAAGTTATGTAATATCAAGTTAACAGGTGAAGGACAAAATCAATGTATATATAAACCAATATAGCAAGTTCTTCTCATTATATGTAACTTTGAAATTATGTAAATTTTACATTAGAATATATTAAATATAGTTGCTAGTTATAGTATCATGACACTTCACAAATAGATGACACAATTTTATACAACATGTTTTGAAAAGCTAAATGTTTTCTTACTGCACTTTTCCACCAATCCTGGCAATAGCACCTCCAACTGAAGTGCCAACGTGCGTGGAGGAAGCTGCCTTTTTCTGTGTTGTCTGTCTTTTCGATTCCAATGTTCCCAAGTTGGAAAAATACATAATTTAAAACCGAGAAAAATATTTCAAACATTCTGCCTTTCCTGTTCTTGTCAGAATAAGATGGTGATAAAGGAATTGAAATCAAGATCTCAATGAAACAGCTGCACTCCCATCTCGATTGAGCCAAGATGTGGAAACAGCTTAAATGTCCATAGACAGCTGAATGGGTAAAAAATGTGGTATATGCATACAATGGAATATTATCTGTTCTTAAACAAAAGAAAGAAATACTGCCACTTGTGACAACATAATGTACTTGGAAGAAAACATATGCTGAGTGACATAAGCCAGACACAGAAAGACAAATACTGCATGATCTCACTTATATATGGAAAATGAACTCACAGAAGCAGAGTCGAATGGTGATTGTCAGAGGTTTGGAGGAAGGAGAAATAGACAGGGGGTGGTCCAGGGTGCGGTTTTTGTTAAGCAAAATAAGTAAGTTGTGGAAATCCACCACACAGCATAGTTCTTAAAGCTAATGATACATGTACTGTATGCTTAAAATTTTCTACAAGGTTAGGTCTTATGTTGTGTCCTTACAAAAAATACAATGAAATGTCGGGAGGAAGCTTTCAAAGGTGATAAATATATTTATGGCCTTAATGGTGTTGACAGTTTCAAGGGGAGAAATACTAATCCCTGAACTCATTGAGTTGTATACGTTAAATAACTACAGCTTTTTATATATCAATTACTGTAATAAAATGGGTTTCTAAAAATAACATGAATGAACTGGGGATGATAAAAATAAAACACTAATAGATAATGTGATAACGGCCCTAAAATGTTAATGTCTCCACACAGGGACACTGTTTCCTCAGTCTCCTCCTCTGAAAAACTGAAAAGACAAGTAGGTTCTAAAAACCAACCTGTGAGCCCACTACAGAGAGAAACTAAGGGTGTAGTCCTTTAGATGCTAGGAGAATGCTTCAAAATATTAACTCTTCTCCAGTGACAAAATGTTTATTTCTTCATAAAACTGAAGGGCAGCAGTGATATTTCACAGGCTCTGCAAATGTCACTGTGGGTTGCTGGGAACTGGAGTCACTGAGCCATTTGTTGGATCCAGGAATTAGCGAGTAACAATTTTAACTCAACTTTGTAAACTGATGATACAAACTAATATCAACTAACATTGGTTCAGTATGTTATCATAAACTGACCTATATCAGCAAGAGTGCCACTTTTAGCTCCATTTCCTGTTCTCTAGTAGATTGTACATGTAAAGTGGTGCAGCACTCTGAAGGAACAAGGCAGTAAGGTTGCAGAGAGTGGGTTTTTCTTTGTTACATTTTTTATTTTATTATTCATCATATACAGTATCTGTACTGTACCAATCACTGAGTAGAAAGCAGAGTAATGCCTTGATTTATGAAATGTAGCCACTTCAGTCAAGGAGCTCTCAGGGAAATGCAGAGAAAAAGCATTTAAATAAGTAAGTAAGATATAAAGGGTTAAATAGTATAACTAAATTATTATTTTAAGTGTAGTATAAATGAAGAGTGCACCTTAACTAGATATTAGGGAATGGAGGAAACCTTCAGTGCGGAGGTGGCATTTTAACCCATGGAATAATAGTCAGGAGCAAGAAGATAAAGTTTATAAAGGTAACAAAAATTCTAGACAAGAGGAGCAGTGTGTGGGAAGAGCATGATCTTGGGTTTTGACGCTATTTAGCTTTAACTTTTGTTTGCTCCTAAGAGAAGAAATAGAAAAAGCAATAGGGCCAAGATATGTGAACTCTAACAGCTATTATAAGTTAGAAAAGAAGAAACTTTAGGAAAGATTAAAGGGCACATCTGAGGCTGCCTAGGGATCTTTTGTTCCAGCAAACTTGCCATGCACAGGAATAGAGGGTGAAGAGGTGGCTAAATGGCTTATGACAGAGACAAAATAATTAAGACACAAATCCCAACAGAATGAGTTGATCCAGAAATTTTACCCTGACGTGTACATGTTTCAAGCCGAGTGGTTCTGTAAAACACTTGGTAAATAACGAAGACTACAGAAATACTAAAGGATATTTATTAAAAAAAAATCTCAAGTATCAAACAGTAGAGAAGACTAGAAAGAACATTAAGAAAAATGAATCTGTCAAATGTGTATTTTGAAAGTATCTAATTCCAATGTTACTATTTCTGATGGAAACTGAATTGCTTTGGTTCACATCTTGACATTTAGAGTGTTTTTAAATTTTCACCAAGACCCTAGTGATTCAATCACTAAAGCCCTGATTCTGTAGAATTTATAGCCTTATTTCTTGGCTGTATTCTGGAGACACTCTGCTTTACCTGTCTGACCTTCTGGGTCTCAGTTCAACCATGCGCAAGCTGGGGGCAAATCTCAGTGCAAGATCTTAATGCAGCTCGAGGCAGGCTGCTAGAGTTCAATAAATATTGATTGATGGTAATTGAGACAGTATCAATTTTCTTAGATATGGTGTCACTCTGCCTGCAGGAAATCACAGAGTCTGTGCTGGTCAGGACAGTTTCCATGGCAGCAGAAATTAAATGCCCACAAACTTCAAGCTACACAAAAGTCACAGGGCAACATCATTCTCAACCTTGCATCATTCATGGCTTTTCGTACCGTCTCAGCATGGAAAACAGAGTTTCTGCTGTGTTTACACTGTGGACGGTAAAACTCCGTGATGGCTATGCCATGACTTTCATGGCATTATAATTTTTTAAACCCAATTTTAAATTCTTGTAGTGGAGGAAAGTGAGGCACACAGTCCCCTCTCATGTTTTAGCTTCGGACTACAGAGGAAAGAACTTTTCCGGACTTCTTGAGTCTATATTGGAGAGAGTACACCCAGACTCTCTCTATATACACCTATTTGCACTTTCCCAGGGCTATAGTGGCTTATCTTATTGAGAGGAATTTGACATATTCACCACTGAGTTATGCCACTAGTGGTTCAGATACCATTCTATAAAAGAATTCTCTCATGCTTGGTTTTTCCTGAACTTTCTGTCACTATTGTTCTGGATGTTTTCTTTTGTGACTGTGTGGGTGCCATTCTCAGTAATGTAATTTAAGATCCTAAATCTGCTTTGAAAAGTGACAGTTCCCATTTCCACCCCCCCTCCTCTTTCTCCATGCCCTCTTTCATCTATTTACACACCTCTAGGAATATTGAAAGAAAGACAAATCTACTGCTAGTCTTGCTTCAGCTTTTGCCAGTATTTTCCATTGTTATGTATGGTACTTACATCAATAAAACAATCATTCTCTAAGCCTTATGCATATAATTAATCAGAACCCTAAAGTGGGAGGGGTGAGTAAAATGTATATATTTTCCATTTTAAATTAAAATTTTTAATCTTCTACACAGCAGTAGCAATAACAGCTAACATGCCAGGTATTCTTTTCAATTTTTAAGCATATTTTATTGATGGTATTATGCCTATGCTATTACAGTTGTCTCAGTTTTTTTCTCCACTTTATCCCCCTCTGCCCTGTAATCCCCACCCTCCAGCATTTCCCCCTCCGTAGTTCATGTCCATGAGTTGTGCATATAAGTTCTTTGGCTTCTCCATTTCTTACACTATTCTTAACCTCCCCCTGCCTTTTTTATGCCTACCAATTATGCTTCTTTTTCCCTGTGCCTTTTCTTCCCATTCTTCCCCTTCCGCTTCCCAGCTGATAACCCTTCATGTGATCTCCATTTCTGTGATTCTGATCCTGTTCTAGTTGTTTGTTTAATTCACTTTTTTAGGTTCAGTTGTTGATAGTTGTGAGTTTGTTGTCATTTTACTGTTCCCATTTTTGATCTTCTGTTACTTAGATAAGTCCCTTTAACATTTCATATAATAAGAGCTTGGTGATGATGAACTCCTTTAACTTGACCTTATCTGGGAAGCACTTTATCTGCCCTTCCATTCTAAATGATAGCTTTGCTGGATAGAGTAATCTTGGATGTAGGTCCTTGCCTTTCATGACTTTGAATATTTCTTTCCAGCCCCTTCTTGACTGCAAGGTTTCCTTTGAGAAATCAGCTGATAGTCTTATGGGCATTCTTTTGTAAGTAACTGTCTCCTTTTCTCTTGCTGCTTTTAAGATTCTCTCCTTATCTTTAATCTTGGGTAAGGTAATTATGATGGGCCTTGGTATGTGCTTCCTTGGGTCCAACTTCCTTGGGACTCTCTGAGCTCTCTGGACTTCCTAGAAGTCTATTTCTTTTGCTAGATTGGAGAAGTTTTCCTTCATTATTTGTTCAAATAAGTTTTCAATTTCTTGCTCTTCCTCTTCTCCTTCTGGCACCCCTATGATACAGATGTTGAAGCATTTAAAGTTGTCCCAGAGTTTCCTAAGTCTCTCCTCATTTTTTTTGAATTCTTGTTTCTTCATTTTGTTCCAGTTGGATCTTTATTTTCTCCTTTTGTTCCAAATCATTGATTTGAGTCCCAGTTTCCTTCCCTTTACTGTTGGTTCCCTGTGTATTATCCTCTATTTCATTTTGTATAGCCTTCATTTCTTCCTTCATTTTGTGACTGAACTCATTAATTTCTGTGAGCATCCATTATCAGTGTTTTGAACTCTGCATCTGATAAGTTGTCTATCTCCTCGTTGCTTAGTTTTTTTTTTTCTGGAGTTTTGATCTGTTCTCTCATTAAGGCCATAGTACTTTGTTTCAGTGCACTCGTTACATTGTAAGGGGTGGAGACTTAGGTATTCGCCAGGGTGGGGCAACCACCTTTACTCTGTTGTGGTGATGTCTGTGGAGGAGGGGTAGAGAGGGAACAATGCTGCTTGATTGGCTCTCTCCCCACTTCTGTCACTTCCCTTGCTCTCCACAAGCAAATTGTACCCTTTCAATTCCCAGGTAGATGGGTTTGTGTATGTTCTAGGACCCCATGGGCATCTACAGCAGGCTCTCCTGTGAGGCTGGGAGTTTCTCCTGCCTTCCTAATCCCCACATGATTTTATAACCAGAGATTTTGAGTCTTTAGTTTCCCATGCTGAAACCATGGGATTTGAGGTCTGTCTTGCTCCCTTGTTGTTCCTCCTTGGTTATCCACTGGTGAATATAGGACTGGCGGGTCAGCCAGGCCCCACCTCGCCTGTGCAGTCTGCTGGCTTGCCACACATCCTCTTTGCTCCAGCTGCCTATCTCCTCCCCTCCTACTGATCTGGATGAATGTTTCTTCTTTACCTCCTTGGTTGTCAGAATTCCTTGTAGTTTGATTTTATGGCAGTTCTGGCTATTTTTTGTTTTTAAATTGATCATTATTTTTCCTTTGGTTTGTGAGGAAGTGAAGCATTTCTATCTATGCCTCTGCCTTGACTGGAATTGCTCTACTTTCAAAATTTTACAAATGTCATCTAGTCCACTCATCCAAATGACTGTGTGTGGTACATTACTATTATTATATTCATTCTAAATGCACAGGCAGTGAGGCACAGAAAAGTCCAGGAACTTGCTCAAGATCCACAATCAGTAATTATTTGAGACAGAAGTATAAACACAGGCAGGACTCAAGAGTTAAAAATTCTAATTGCTACATCATGAGTAAACTAAAATGTACTGAAATGGTGAACCTTATAAAAATTATTTAAAAATCAGTATACACGAAGAAATTGTTTTTTAATTTTATTTATTTATTTCTAGAGAGAGAGGAAAGGAAGGAGAAAGAGAGGGAGAAAGACATCCATGTGTGGTTGTGTCTCACACACCCCCTACTGAGGACCTGGCCTGCAACCCAGGCATGTGCCCTTGAGTGGGCATCAAACCAGAGACTTTTGGTTTATAGGCTGGCATTCAATCCACTGAGTCACACCATCCAGAGCATATAAACCAGAATTTTGAACTTTTTAAATTGCTAAAGTCCAAGTCAAGTAGAAAAAATAAATTAGGCCTCTGCAATGATAGCTGAGTACATTTGAAAACTACACACAAAAACGTAGCATAGTAAAAGATCTGTAATAAAGTAAAAATCTGTTAACAGAGTAAAAGAGTGTCACTCTTCTTTTAACTGCTATTTACTTTAAAAAAGAATTTATGTGAAGTAACACTTTGTGTAAAAGTGTTCTCTGAAACTTTAGGGGTGATATTATGGAAGTAAGTTTGACACTTCTGCCACAGTTTCTTTTTTTTTGGCAAATTACTAAAATAATATACTGAGTAATATATATAATTGGTATACTGGAGAAGAAAAATTTAACCTTAATATTCATTATTACTAGCAAGTATTTCAGGAAGTGAAAATTCTACTATCCTCCTGGGGGACATTAATAGTTATAAAAACATTAAAAATGATAAAATTTCATTTGACCCAGGAAATCTATTTCTAAATATTTACTCTAAGAAAATATAGATATATAAGATGTATTTAAGTACAAAAATAATTCTTGCATCAGCAATATCTAAAATACAAAATAATTAATAACTGTAAATCTTCAACAAAAGGAGTTCTGTCAAAAGAAAGTATTACATACATGTAATAGCAAACTATGCAGCAAATTTAACCAAGGCTGAAATTAATATTCAACAACATTGCATAGATAGGTTTTTTAGAAAGCAAGCAAAAAAGGGTATATACTAAATTATTCCAACATTTAAAATGAAAATTTGTTTAAAAATAAGAAACACACAAAAAATTAGAAATACCTGAGGTTAAGTCTTATAGTATATTTTTATTCCTTCTTGTTTATATAATCTATAAATTTGCTTCAATGTATACTTTTTTTCCTTAGGGTTAAATTAAAATTTATGTAATCTGATAATGTGTTGCTTCTAACTATAACAGTACGAAATATTTCAAATAAATAATTGTACCTGTAAAATTGGTTATATTTTGTTTGTTTTTATAGGCTATTCATAAACTAAGACATTAAACAATAGTAATGTGAATAAAAATTGTGTGTGATTATAAATATAATGATAAAAACAAGGCAAAAATAGATAAACCAGCAAGACTTTGGATTAATAAAAATCTTTAAATATTCTAAAATAGAACACACTGAATAACACTTTTCAAAAGTGTTACAGGGATATAGTATGTACTAAAACTCAATATTTAGAGGAAGAAAAAACAGAGAAGAAAAAAGAAAGAATAAGTTTAAATAGGAAAGGTGGAGAAATTATTTCCCTTCCTTTCATACTCAAAAAGGCAATCTTATTATACTATAAAAGTAGCCTTAATTCAACTCATTGAATAAAGAGAGTTGCTTTTTTCCAAATCTTGCATTTGTAAAGCCTCCTCTGTGAATATATGTAAAGCTCAAAAATGAAGAAGGAAAATAAGAATTTTCAGCAACCTGGAGTGCAGAAATCTAGATGTCCATTTTATTATACATTGCTAAGTAAGTATTCATAAGCAAATCTTCGTTCATGGATTTGCGAGCTGAAATAAAAGGAACTTAAAGTAGAAACAAGTATATAACAATTGTGGGAACACAGAATTAAATGAAATAATAGAACTAAGGTACACTTGGAGTCATTTGTTGAACCAACAAAAGTCAAATTTAGGTTTTCCTCATTTTGTGGGTTTGAAAGCACAGAGGCAGCCTGTGCTTGGGAAATTAACAGAACAACTCCTCCCTTTCAGCCTTCTTTCCCAATAAAGCCAGAAACACAAAGGGTTATATGTAAGTTTATAGGAGAGGGGGGAAGAAAACACCCACCCACTAGGGAAACTAAAGTCTTAGTGTTGATTTCAGGGTAAAAAGTTTTCCCTAAGAATTTAAATCTTTCTTAAAGAAAGAGAAGGAGAGAAACATCAATGTGAGAGAGAAACATTGATCGGTTGCCTCTTGTATAGGCCTCAACCTGACACTGAACTTGCACAGAAGGGGAGTCAAACTGGCAACTTTTCACTTTGCAGGCCGATGCCCAACCAACTGAGCCACACCAGTCAGGATCTAAGAATTTAAATTTTAATTAGGCTTCATGTAGGTTTGCAACAATTCTTAAATTTATTTGGATTTTCTGAAGAATTTCAGGCCAGGAATTAAGTTTAAAGTGGTTCCAAAGGACAAGCAGGATTACGATCTAGTAACATCAGTCATCTTGACCAACAAGAATAGAAGAGAAAATACCCAGGGTCCTATGACTTTGTATCATTCAAAGTTTGAAATACCTGTATTATGAAATTTCTAAAATTAAAATGGTAAAGTGATCCCAGACTGAGGATGTCTCTAGAATGTTCCTGATTAAGGATTAGTTACAGAAATATTCCCAGAATCAATGGATTTATGGTGAGTGACTTCTTTGACA
Organism: Tonatia bakeri; assembly: GCA_004024845.1. Classification (NCBI taxonomy): domain Eukaryota; kingdom Metazoa; phylum Chordata; class Mammalia; order Chiroptera; family Phyllostomidae; genus Tonatia; species Tonatia bakeri. The sequence continues at coordinate 30,369 of PVIA01011652.1, read as the reverse complement.
AATATTGTACAAGCTAGAGTATAAAATAAGGATGGTCCATCAAGTAGAATAGAAACAATCACACAAAGCCTCACTTGCAAGCTTCATTGATTATTCTGAATCAGGAATGGCTCCTTTACAATACGTATATAGTATATGCCCACTTTTTTCTAATATTATATGTAATTTCTTTGGTATCTGAAGATATAGTGGAATCAGAATTAGCCCTACAAATTAAAAATGAATGACCTAAGTAATTCACTGCCCTACATCTGTTTTTTTTTCTTATTTTTTTTTTAACAGAGGTTGTTAGTTTCAGATACAAAGCAAAGTAGAATGAAGAAACCTAAGGATGGAAAAGAAACTTTCAGGCACAAAAATAGATAAGATTTCTCTTTGCAAAAAGGATATTGACAGCTTTGCTCCAACTTTAAAATAAAATCTCTTTGAAGATGCTTTAACATAATAAATGTTAATTTCAGGTTATATGTTATGGCTGCACACACACAAACAGATAACTTTGGATCACAGAAAATACCAGAGTATGTATAACACAGAAGAGAGCATTTGAACCTTTATACATTTAGAGTGAGGGGTCTTGAGTCACCTGTACTACAGAAAGTCAGCGTATATGAAATAAAAGATGTAAAAAGAGGAAGAAGATATTCATGTAGAATGTCATAGGTGAGTGTCTACAATTCTAGCTGGTCCAAAGGGCAAAAGAAGTTGACTAGGATGTTGTGTCCAATCTTCTATCTGTGGCTTTATATTTTTATTTATTACCAGAACCCAAGTAGAAAGCTGTTTAAACATTTGTAATGATTAATATATCTGTCTTTGCTTTGTTGAAGAGAAATCAGCTGATATTTGGAATTGCTAGGAGAATATCACCATCACCACTACCCCCAACACACACACATGTGTGTGGTTATCAGAACACTGGGCCAGGAAATGGTTTGCATGCATCATGGCTGCTCAGCTCTAGGAATAGCACCTGCCCCAGATGACAGCTAGGGATATATTTGTGGGAAGGAGCAGGGAAACAGACCTACTCGAATATAACATATGCATACTAACCAAAATATTATTATCTTCAAATTGTACTCTTTTCAATTGTCATATTTCGCAAAGTATAACTATAAAACAAGAGTAGAAAGAATAAGAAAATAACATTAATGGAATGCCTACTGCTTACCAGATACTATATTAGATATGTTTATTATGTTATCATACTTCATAATACAACTCTGTTGATTTGCATTCTTCTTTCCATTTTGTGTATGAGGCAAAGTGAAATAAATTGCCTAAAATATTTTTAAAAGTTATAAATAGAAATGTGGAGATTTGAGTCCATATATCTTTGACTATAAATGAAGTGCTTTGTACAAAACTATACCTATCACTAATTGAAAGTGTATCACCCGCCAAGCACTTTGGTGGATAAGTTACATTTTGTTCAGACAACAATGTTGTAAGTGTTATTAGTGCCTGCTTTAGAGAAGAGAAAGAAAATTTAAGAGATGAAATAACAACCAATGGCATATAATATTAATGACTAGAACCAAGGCAGAAATCCATATCTATGTAACACCCAAATTGAAGTACTTACCATTGTACCTTCCTTCCTCTATATTTATATTTCTTGCCTGGAAACTTTTTTACTCACACTGGGACTTGCCAGATCATTAGTTTTGACCACATTGGGTCTTATTTTAACTAAATAGAATTAGCTTACAAAATCTATGACATCTTATTAACTTCAGGATTTTAGCACCATGCTAGGGCTTATAATAGCCTGTCTGATGACTCTTGGGACCAAAGTAGAGTTTTACAAAATAGGGCTTATTGTCTTATTAAAATAACAGAAGACACCTTATAAAATCAGAATGCCTCCCCCAGAGAAATAGATATAGTTATAGAATTTGGGGTTGGCGATAAGGAATTGAGGAGATTAGATAATTTTATCAAGTAGTGATTGGCTCAAAGTAAAGCAAATCTGTGTGTAAAGAGTTTATATAATTTCTACACAGCAAAGTAAATTCAGGGCTATGTTTTACTGAATGATATAATGTTAGGGTAAATATAGAATGCCATGTCTAGAAATCCCTTATCTGAAACTGCATGACTGCTTCTATGCATCAGAGACTCAGATCATTCATGCAAGAGTAGGCTGTTTGTTGTTAGAGGAATGGTATCCAGCTGCAAAGTTTCTAAGGGTCTATAGAAACTTTTTTTTAGTTTACAAAAACTTAAGTCTTGTCTTTTTGTTAAAGAATAAATGCATTTGTTACAGGTCTACAAGGTGGAGCATGGAACTTTTCAAGGCTAGTTTACAAGAAGTGCTTATTGACTTCCAGTCAAGATGGAGGTGCAGGTAAACATGCTTTGCCTCCTCGTGTACCACCAAAAGGACTTGCAAGTAAATCTCAAAACAACATTTGGAAATGTCAGAAAATTGAACTATGCAGAAGTCAGATAACCAAGATTTAAAGTAGCCACATTCATCCAGATGGTTAGGAGGGGCAGAGATTCAGAGACAGAGTAGAGAGGCAAGGGTACATGGTGTAGTGCAGAGAGGTGGCAGTGGGAGAACAGGCATGGGCAGTCCCACATTCATGTGTGGTGGACAAAAATCAGGAAGGATACATTTGGAGCAAGTGATCCCAACCCCAGGGTAGACCACACAGCTCATGGTTCCAGTGCCAGGAAGATAAATTCCCCATAACTTCTGGCTGTAAAAATCAGTGGGGGTTGGGGCAGCAGAAGAAACTACCATATTTCTAGAAAACTGCTTAAAGGGCCTACATAGTCTTAATACATATGCAAACCTACCTACTATGGGATTCAACACCAAGGCAACAACTGGAAGAGGGAGTGGGTGAAGGGACTGGAAATGAGGCAATTGCTGGGAAAACCCCTTGAAACCAGGCAGCAGCACAGACCCCGTCTCTAAGCCCTCTGGCCACACAGAGCCACGAAATGGTGAAGCAGGTTGCCCTACACTAGCAATTACCTAAGGCTCCACCTCACACAATTTATAGGTACAGTTTGCAGGGAGCCATAGCAACTCTACCTAATACACAGAAACAAACACAAGGAGGCAACAAAGAAAGATGGCCCAAATGAAAGAACAGAACAACCCCCCCACCCCAAAAAGAACTAAACAAAATGGAGATAGCCAACCTATCAGATACAGAGTTCAAAATGCTAGTGATCAGGATGCTCAAAGAACTCATTGAGTATGGCAACAACATAAAGGAGGAAATGAAGGTTACACTAAGTGAAATAAAGAAAGATCTACAGGGAACCAATAGTGAAGGGAAGGAAGCCAGGGTGTAAATCAATGATTTGGAACATAAGGAAGAAATAAACATTCAACCAGAACAGAAAGAAGAAACAAGAATTTTTTTTTAAATGAGGATAGTATAAGAAGACTATGGGATATCTCCAAACATGCTAACATTCAAATTATAGGGGTGCCAAAAGGAGAAAAGGAAGAGCAAGAAATTGAAAACTTATTTGAGAAAATAATGAAAGAAAACTTCCCTAATTTGGCAAATGAAATAAACATACAAGTCCAGGAAGCACAGAGAGTCCCAAGCAAGTTGGACCCAAAAAGGACCACACCAAGACACATCAAAATTAAAATGCCAAAGGTTAAAGATAAAGAGAGAATCTTAAAAGCAGCAAGAGAAAAACAGAGACTTAACTACAAAGGAGTACCCATAAGATTATCAGCTGATTTCTCAAAAGAAACTTTTCAGGCAAGAAGGGACTGGCAAGAAGTATTCAAAGCGATGAGAAAAAAAAAATAAAACAAGGGCCTTCAACCTACATTACTCTATCCATCAAAGCTATCCTTTAGAATGGAAGGGCAGATAAAGTGCTTCCCACACAAGGTAAAGCTAAAGGAGTTCATCATCACCAATCCATTATTACATGAAATATTAAAGGGACTTATTTAAGGAAGAGAAAATCAAAACTATGAACACTGAAAATGTAACAAATTCACAGCTATCAACAACTGAATCTAATATATATATGCAAACAACCAGAACAGGAACAAAATCATAGGTATGGAGATCATTTGAAGGGTTATCAGCTGGGAGGGAGAAGGGGGAAAATGAGGGAAAAGGTGGAGGAATTGAAACTCATAATTGGTAGGTACAAAATAGGGAGATGTTAAGAAAAGTATAGGAAATGGGGAAGTTAAAGAATTTTAGTGCACGACCCATGAGCATGGACTAAGGAGGGAATTGCTGGAGGGAAGGGCAGTACTGGGCAGAGGGGAGCTGAGGGGAGAAAAGTGGGACAACTATAATAACATAATCAATACAATATACTTAAAAATAAAATTTAAAAAATATTTTAAAAGAAGTGCATATTTATTAGACTAACATTATTTACATCTCTTACCTGAACTGCATCACTTCCTAATACCTTCCCAGTTTAACACTATTCCCATGACTTCAATGTCTAAAATACCCTTAGAAGCAAGGAGGCACTCTAGAGACATGATAGGGAGAAACAGAGAGTAGAAGAGTGAGTCTCTGAGGAAGGTGTAAGGTTACCTGGAAGGTGAGTGGAGCATAGCACTAGGCTTTGTAGACTGGGATGTATAATTATCTGATAGCACAAAGGGGTAAACGCAAGGGAGGAACATCTTGACTTCTCTGTGACTCAGTGGAAAGAGGAAAAAGAAAGGCCCCTCAAAAGTTCTTTAAGTGATGTCTTCGTGTCCAAGTAATGTTGGCTTCAGGTGTGAAGGAGAGGCAGAAAGCACGGCAACATAATGTAATTTTCCCACATTTCAAAGCACAGTGGAAAAGACTTGTAGAGAAAATAATAGGAGACTAACAGTCTTTGGGAGGGAGAATAATAATCACACTGAGAGTTTGTGCCTTGCATTGTCTTTTAAGTGCACTGGGGTTTAAGAAATAGAATGTTGAAGATATAACCAAAGGAACTGATTACGTGTATGAGAAGAGAAAGCCAAGTTAATGAATTTAGTTATTAGATACATTTGCTGAATTCAGTAGTATCCAATGTACACATAAAAACTCAGAGTTATGCTCTGGATGTGGCAGCAATTACTTAGCACCCTTTAATACCTGTTCTGCATTTGTCCTTATCTCCTGTTAATAGAAACTCCAATTCTAACTGGACACATGCCTGTGTAAAAAAACACTACATTTACCAGCCTCCCTTGAAGCTCTGTGTGTCCATGTGACTAATTTGTGCAAAACAGAATTCAAACAGAAGTGGAATGAAAAGCTACCAAGAAATGCCATTTATTGCCCTTTTCCCCCCAATTATTTTGCCAGTGATGGCTGGAACCTGAGCACCGCCCTGGACCGTGAGATAAAAGCCAGTTGGCTGAGGAAACCACTTGCTAGACTGCAAACCTCCAGGCATCTTTTCCTGAGTGAGAAGTAAGCATTTTATTTAATCCACTGTCATTTGTGGCTCTCTGCCACTGACAGCCACATGCAATCCTAGATGACACATTGGTCCTTTGCTTTAGTAGCAAAGCTCAAGGATTGGCATTGGCTATATTGTGCCTTACACTAATGTGAAGTGAAATGTCACAAAACTGTGAATCAGTTACAGAGGCAAACTGAAGTTAAAACATATTAAATAATATTCTGGGACAAAAAACATGGCACTACATTTAGAACACATGAAAATTAAATAAAACTCTTATAAGGCTAATTTTTTTAAAAGGAAGTATAGTGATCAAAATCACAGATTCCAGAAACCAATATCTTTCTCTGCTACCTATTCTGTAAATTTAGCCAAATTATTTTGCTTCTCTTTGTCTCAATTTTTACATCTGTAAAATGGGGACCTGTTATTTGTGGGGAACAAATGAGTAAATATATGTGAAATGTTTTGAGCAGTGGTTGGCAAATAGCAAGTGATATTAACCAACTTATCTAATAAACGTTTTCATTTGTGTTAATAGTTCGAATGAAAGTTAGACAATAGAATACACTACTTGATTAGGAGAACAAAGTCAATAGGAGATGGCGCCTGACATTACTTCATACAGCACTGGAAAGGGAATTTGTCACCCGTGACCTAGCCTTCCCGTGGATTATTCCAAATGTGTAGGCAAAGCTGGCATAATTCACTTTTAAGCTCTGCAAATGTCACTACAACTGTCAATGAAATGAAAACCTCTATAATACCTTTTTAAAATAACTTGAAGTATCATTTCCCATTAAATTGGTTGTCTCCCAATGCTGACTGCTATGTTTAGCAATGAATAACTTCTGGTAATTATCTGATATAATTTTGCTATCTATTTTACTGATATGCAGCAAGGTCAAAAAAATCTAAAAGTAATTGAGAATCTTTTTAAAAAGATATTCACACATTATATTTTAGTTTCCTACAAGAGGAAAAATTGTAATTTTCTATAGCACTTCCACAAAAAAATTCAAAATGCTAAAAATATGGGAACTTTTCACAGTTCTTTTAACCTATAGATGTTTGTATAAACCAAACAGGGATATGAGAACATCTTTTCAAGAAAGTGAATAAGTTTAAATAAAACATTGTAGCTGTCAGAACCATAGTTAAGGAAGCTGTTTTTTCTCATCCTCCCTTATTGTTGTTTTATTTTTTTTTCCTTGATATATTATCTCAGTCTTTAAATGATTTCTCTACACACTGAAAGTATGCTGGTAAATTCAAATCTTTGTCACCACTCAGTATACTGAAGATAAATTTATAAATAGGGAGCTTGAAAGCTCTAGCTGGGAAAATACAAAAGCTAAGGAGGAATCATGCAGGATGAGCAGCTGGCCTTTCTTCTTGTAGAATTGCAGTTTATAAACTTCCTTTCTCCAAGAGGCTTTTGCACCATACTGGGAAATTTCCAAATATAACTCTATTACAGAACAATCTGAAGAGCTAAAAAACATCCCAGCTGATCCACAGTATAAAATATATGACATTCAATTCTTTGCAGCTGCTAAACCTATCAATGACAAGAACTAATAACTGGTGGACAACAAGAACAAAATTAGTACTCGACAGAGAAAGCTGAAGGGAAGTTTGAAATAAATCTTTAAGGGTAGAAGATAATTTTTATTGTATTTTTTCCATTACCATTTTTCCTCCTTATACCTCCCACCCCATACAATCACTATTCTGTATTCCATGTCAGTGAATCCTTTGTCCGTTTTTCTCTATTCCTCTATCACCTACTCCCTAGTAGCTGTCATCCCACTCTCTATGAGTCTGCCTTGATTTTTCTTATAAGTTCAATTTGTTCATTAGATTCCATATATGAGCAAAGTCACATGGTATTTGTCTTTCTCTAACTGCCTCATTTCACTTAGCATAATGTTCTCCAGGTCCATCCATACTGTCACAAAGGGTAAAATTTTTTTCTCTTTTTTCCTAGCTGAGTAGTATTCCATTGTGTAAATGTCCCATAGTTTTGTTATTTACTCATGTACTGGTGGACACTTAGGCTGTTTCCATATCTTGGCAGTTGTAAATAATGCTACAATGAACATAATGGTGCTTATGTTCTTTTGAATTAGTTTTGGGTTTCTTCAAATATATTCCCAGAAGTGGGATTGCTGGGTCAAAAGACAGATCCATTTTTAATTTTTTGAGGTATCTCCATACTGTTTCCCACAGTGGCTGCACCAATCTGCATTCCCACTAACGTGCAAACAAGTTCCCCTTTCTCTGCATCCTTTCCAACTCTTTTGTTTGTTGATTTATTGATGATAACCATTCAGGCTCATGTGAGATGATATCTCATTGTGGTTTTAATTTGCATTTCTGTGATGATTAGTGACATGGAGCATCTTTTCATATGTCTATTGGCCATCTGTACATCCTCTTCAGAGAAGTGTTTATTCAGATCCTTTGCCCTTTTTATAATTGGATGTTTGCATCTTTTTTGGTGTTGACTTTTATAAGTAATGTATACATTTTTTATATTAACCCCTTATCAGATACATGGGTGAATATGTTCTCCAATTCCACGGGTTGTCTTTTTATTTTTTTGCTGGTTTCCTTTGCTCTGCAAAAACTTTCTAGTTTTATGTAGTCCCGTTTGTGTAATTTTTCTTTTGTTTCTTTTGCCTGAGAACATATCTCAGATAAAATATTGCTATGAGAAATGTCCAAGATTTTACTGACTAGGTTTTCTTCTAGGATTTTTATGGTTTTGGGTCTAACATTTAAGTCTTTAATCCACTTTGAATTTATTCTTGTATATGGAGTAAGAAGGTAGTCTACAAGCATTCCCCTAAGATCATGAACAAGACAAGGATGCTTGCTTTCTCCTGTCTTATTCAGCATGGTACCGGAAGCTCTAGCCACAGCAACCATATAAAGAAGAAATTAAAAGTACCCAAATTGGAAAGAAGTAAAACTGTTTTTATTTGCAGATGACATGATACTATACATAGAGAACCATAAAAATTACACCAATAAACTATTAGAATTGATGAATGAATTCTACAAAGTAGCAGGATACAAAATTAGTATTCAGAAATCAGTTGCATTTTTTAAGCCAATAATGAGCTAACAGAAAGGGAAATTAAGAAAACAATCCCACTCACAATTCCTTCAAAAAGAATAAATACCTAGGGATAAATCTAACCAAGAATGTGAAAGACCTGTACTTGGAAAGTTACAAGACGCTGAAGAAAGAAATTAAAGATACAAATAAGGGGAAGCACACACGGTGTTCATGGATAGGAAGAATTAACATTATTAAAATGTCCATGCTACCCAAAGCAATCTATAGAATTAATGAATTCCTATCAAAATTGCAATGATGTATTTCTCAGAACTGGAAAAAATATTTCAAAAATTTATATGGAACAACAAAAGGCCCTACATAGCAATAGCAACCCTGAGAAAGAAGAACTATGTTAGAGGAATCACACTACCTAATGTGAAACTGTACTGTAAGGCCATAGTAATCAAAACAGCATAGTGCTGGCATAAAAACAGGTGCCCAGCCCTGGCTGGTGTAGCTCAGTGGACTGAGCATGGGCTGCAAACCAAAGGGTTGCCAGTTTTATTCCCAATCAGAGCACGTGCTTGGGATGTGGGCCAGATCCCCAGTAGGGAGTGTGCGAGAGACAACCACACATTAATGTTTCTCTCCCTCCCTTTTTCCTTCTCTTCTTCCCCCTCTAAAAATAAATAAATAAAAGCTTTAAAAAACCAGGCACACAGATCAATAGAACAAAGTAAAAAGCCCAGAATTAACCAATACCTTTATAGTCAATTAATATTTGACAGAAGAAGAAAGCACATACCATTAACTACAGATAGTTTATTCAATAAATGGTGCTGGGAAAATTGGACAAATACATGCAGAAAAATGAAGACAGTGTTTTAAAATTGTCTTTTTTGATATTTAAAGCAACTATCATAATTTCCCATCAGTAAATACCTCAAGTAGTTTAAAGTTTTATTTTCTTCCCTTTGAAATCTTTACAATTAACATTTATTAAGTTCCTCTTGTACTTGGAACTTTACTGTGCATCTCGTATTTCATTTTTGCTCAAAGATATATTCCACCAAATTTTTCTCACTTCAAGTCTATAAACATAGGTTTGTGGATGTTGAATGAGTACCAGAGCTCCTGATCTGGGCAGGTAACACTTTTGAAAAGATTTAATATTGTGCAATTCAAGCTTCTTAATTAGTATGGGGGCAATTAATTGAAAGAGTTCTTTTAAAAATCAATACAGGGTTACTCAATTAAAGCATGGCCAGGGCACACCTGAAACTTTTTCTCCCTGTTTCTTTTGGAAATTTCAGTGGGTGAAATTTTATTTTTAAATTCTGCTCCCATCTGTTCTAGCCATAGAGTTCTGCTTGAGTTACCTTGGAAACTAAAGAGTACCAGAAATCTCACAGAATAAATACAAAGGCTGAAAAAGTAAGTTTGAAAATGGACCAAAAGCAATGCAAGATAAACAACTAAAACTTCAGTGGAAATCATATCATCTGATAAATCTGATGAAAATGTCACTGACTCTACCATTGGCACAGTTGTCACTAATGACACTGGATACCATTTCTGCTGCCAGAATAACCACCAGTGTGTGTGTGAGATTTTGGAACTCACCACTGCCAACATTAGAGTTCCCAGGCCACCATGTATTGAAATACTGCTGTTCCTGTATAGTCACTGCTAGTGTGTCTGGCTCTGACACAATCTGCTACTACCACCACCTCAGATAGAATTCTGAACTGCTTTTTTTTCTTTTTATTACTTCCTCTAATCAGCAAGTTTATAGGTAATATAATGTGATTGGTTTACATTTAAAACCCAAGTGTCTCCTGAGGAAATTATGAGAGGAAAAATCTATCTCCTCTTCTTTACCCCTACATAGTAGTTTGTAATATTCATAAATGAGAATTTAAACAAGTATAATGGTTTTTTAAATAAGTATAATTAATATACCAAGAGATGGGATTTCTATATTAAGAGAATCAATCCACAATAACAATTAGAGCAAAAATAAATAATGTGGAAGTAAACAGCCAGTAGAGGAACAGAGATTGGATTGGGGCTAAATAGGTGAATTGGAAGAGTACAGAACATGCAATGAAAAAACAGTGATGCCCTTAATTAATTTAGCTACTATATTGCCCCTAAACATATAAGTCACACAGAAAAAGAGAAATTTACCAACATGGAAAGGGCAAAAATGAAGTTCTAATATTGCTGCAAAGTCATAGGGAGTATATTCTTGGCTATCAGTGTATAATTTACCTTCTGTTTTACCCATGCTTCTCTGAACTCATAGAAGTAGATTGCCTAGGATTCAGGCAAATTTAGGATTATATTCTCAATTTACTACTTGTTAGTTATATAATGTTTGCGAAGTTACAAAAAAAATCTCAGTTTCTTAATCTACAATTTAATATAATTTCCTTTTTAGGGAATTATTATTTAATAAGATTAAAAAATATAAGCAAAAGGTCTGATATATAAAACAAATCCTACAAAACAGTAACCTTTGTGTTCCATATTTAAGTCACTTTAGTTTATAGGTATATTTCAGAATACATTCTTATGTAACAAATAACAAAGAATGAGGCTTGTCCAAGAGAAACAGAAGCCAGCTTCTAAAAGCCTCCACTGGCAAAAGCTAGACGATTTGAGTAACACATTTTAAAAAAAATTTAGTGTTGGATCTTATCCTATGTGATAATAAGTAAACAATCATTCATATTGTTATGAATAAATGATTTAACAAATAAATAACAAGGAGAGAAGGAACAATCATCTTTACAGATGAGTTTTAAATATGTAATGTAGATACTACCCCCTTCAATAAGTGAAGCTTAAGTCTTGTCTTTAATGTGAGAGGGACTCAGAGATTCATTTCCAAAGAATAAAGAAAAAGCTATATGGCATTCCAGAAGAAGCAAATCTACAGAGACAGTAAGAAGATCAGTGGTTGCTGAGGATTTGGCTGGGGGAAGGGGTGTGATGAACAGGCAGAACACATCAGATTTTATAAGAAAGTGAAAATGGTCTGTATGATACAGTGATGGTGAACACATGTCACTGTACAGTTTCTAAACCCATAGATGGAGCATGACCAAGAGTGTGCCCTAATGTAAAGTGTGGACTCTGAGTGATAACAATGAATCAATGTGGAGGGGCCGAATGTTGGTGATGAGGGAGCCAGCCACGCACGTGCGAGGGAAGGCTGTGCACAGGAAATCTCTATTCTCTGCTCAATACTGCTGTGAACCAGTGACTATTGTAAAAAAAAAAGTCTTTTAAAAAGAATAAAGTATGGAAAGGAGAAAAGAATTTAACTTTACAGTGGAAAACATAGCAGAAACCATCTTAACTATATGATCAAGTTATTTTTTTAAATTTTAATTGAAATAATTGACATACAGAGTCCGGCAGAAGTAACGTCTGCTTGACTGTGGTTGGTAGGGTCATAATATGGGTGTAATAATTTATAGTTTTAATTTGAACATTTCACCTAGAATGTTAGATGGTACGCTTGAGCTTGATATTGTCATGTTACAGAATTACATGCTTATGATTTTATAATAAAAGATTTTGTAATAAAAAGGGGCATTATTTGTGCCAGGCCCCACACTGGTTTCAGATGTAAAACATAATGATTGGTTACATGTGTATACTGTGGAATGATCAACACAATAAGTCTTAACATCCATCACAAACATTATAAATTTTTTGTGATGAGAACTTAAGATCTTACTTAAGCAACTTTCAAATACACAGTTAGTACTATTAAATATAGTCACCATGATGTACATTACATCTTCAGGGCTTATTTATTCCATAAATGAAAGTTTGTGTCTTTTAATCACCTTCACTCATTTCCCTTACCAGCAATACCACTGCCAGCACCACCCCACCTCTGGCAACCACCAATTTATTCTCTGTGTTTATGAATCTGGTTTTTGTTTTGTTTTTGACTTCATATATCATATTCTCTTTATCTGACTTATTTCACTTAGCAAACTGCTTCAAGTTTCATTTATGTTGTTGCAAATGGCAAGATTTCCTTCCTTTTTATGGCTGAATAATTATATACATATGCATAATGGACACTTAGGTTACCTCCATGTTGTGGCTATTGTAAAACAAAAAACTGCATTGAGCATAAGGGTGCAGGTATCTCTTTCAGTGAGTGATTTTATTTCTTTTGAATAAATACCCCAAAGTGGAATTGTTGGATTTAATGTTTTTGTGGAACATCCATAATATTTGCCATAGTGACTACACCAATTCAAATACCCATCAACAGTTCATGAGTGTTCCCTTTTCTCACATCTTCACCAACTTTTGTTACTTCTTGTCTTTGATAAGCCATTTTAACAAGTGTGAAGTGGTATCTCATTGTAAGTTTGATTTGTAATTCCCAGGTGTTAATCACCTTTTCATGCACCTGTTGGTCTTCTGTATGTCTTCTTTAGAAAAAAGGTCTATTCAGATCCTATGCCTATTTGTTAACCAGATTGTTTGTTTTTTACTCTGGGTTGTATGAGATCTTTATATATTTTGGATGTTAGTCCATTATCAGCTATGTGATTTGCAAATAATTTCTCTCATTCAGAGGGTTGCTTTCTCATTTTGTTGATGGTTTCCTTTGCCAATCTGAAGCTTTTCAGTTTGATGTAGCCCTGTTTGTTTATTTTTGCTTTTGTTGTCCTTGCTTTTGGTGTCAAATCCAATACATCATTGACAAGATCAATGTCAAGGAGCTTATCACCTTTGTTTTCTTCTAGGAATTTTATGGTTTCAAGTATAACATTCAAGTTTTTAATTCATTTTTAGTTGATTTTTGTGTATTATGTATGATAGAGGTCCACTTTAATTCTTTTGCACATGGCTGTCCAATTTTCCCAATACCATTTATCCAAGAGACTATTCTTTTACCATTGTATATTCTTGTCTCTTTTATAGTGTATTAACCAAATATAATGCAAATGATAATAACTAACCATATATATGTGGGTTTATAACTCTCTGTTCTGTTCCATTGATCTATGTGTCTGTTTTATGTCAATATCATGCTTTTTTGATTACTCTAGCTTTGCAATATAGTTTGAAGTCAGGGAGCACAATGCCTTCAGCTTTGTTATTCTTTCTCAAGATTGTTCTGGCTATTAAGGATCTTGTTTGGTTCCACACAAATTTTAGGGTTGTTTGCTCTATTTCTGCAAAAAATGCCATCAGAATTTTGATAGGAATCATATTGAATCTGTATATTGCTTAGGGTTGTGTGACCATTTTAACAATATTCATTCTTCCAATATACAAGCACAAAATATCTTAGCATTATTTATGTCCTCTTTAATTTTTTTTTATCAATGTCTTAAATTTTTACTGTCCATGTCTTCTACTTCATTGGTTAAATTTATTCCTAGGCATTTTTGTTGACCTTGTAAATGGATTTATATTCTAAATTTTTTCCAGATAGTTTATTATTCATGTAGAGAAATGCAACTGATATTTAGTAAGAGAATTTAACTTTGCAGTACAGAAACCTGGTGGATACCATCTTAATTAAGTGATCAAATTACACATTTGTCAAGTAATGTGAATTTCATGCAGCCCCTGATATGATGAGATAGGAGGCACTTCACATCTGCTGTGCTCTCGTAGAAACCCATAAACACAGTCTATCATGAGGATACACTAACCAAACCTAAACTGAGTAATGTTCCACAAAACACCCAACAAGTAATCTTCAAAAATGCCAATGTATTAAAAAAACAAGAAGAAACTGAAAACTTGTCATAGATTGGAGGAAACTAAGGAGATATGAAAAAATGTAATGTGATATCCTGTGTTAGATACTGAAGCAAAGAAAAAATAGTGTAAAACATGTTATAATTTAAATAAAGTTTGCATTTGGTTAATATAATTGTAACAATGTTAATACCTTAATTTTGACAAATATACCATGTTATATAAGGTTCCATCATTAAGTGAAGTCTTTAATTGGACAAAGAAGTGAATGGAATATAGAAATCTCTGTACTACAAAGTTTCTGAATCCAAAATTATTACAAAGTAAGTTTTAAAGAATAAAATACTAAATTTCTGTGAGATAAAAATTAAAAGCATAAAAGAGACATTGAAATTAAAGATAAAAGTTTATGAGACAAAATATAAAAACTGTTAAAGTGTAAAAAGTTATAAATTACTAAGAGCTAAGAATTGACAATTTTTAAAGATAAATGTGTTTAAACATATCTACTTATATATATGTAATATATATACTTATACATACATATAAATGAAATAAACTAGAGAAAATATTTAAAGAATTATTTTATAGCTAAAGATGAGAAATTAGTGAATAAAAAGTTAACAAAAACTAAAAGTAAAGTCTATCAACTAGTGCCCAATATTGTTTGAAGAAAACTTCAAAAACTTTTAATGGTTTTTCATAAACCACAAATTGATCATTAACATCATTAAATTCTAAATTATTTCTTAGCCCTGGTTTGTTTGGCTCAGTGATTGAGTACAGGCCTCCAAATCATAAGGTCACTGGTTCAATTCCCAGTCTAGAGCACAGGCCTGGGGTGTGGGCATGTGAGAGGCAAGCACACATTGATGTTTCTCTCCCTGTCTTCCTCCCTCCCTTTCTCTTTCTAAAAAATAAATAAATAAAGCTTTAAAAACTCTTTAAAAATATTTTTTAGTTTGAAATTATGGGAAGATCAGAGTTATACTAATTGCTCTTAACACAACTGTCTCAAACTCTCACCCAAAAGATGAACAATTAAATGAAGTAAACTTGGATCAAGCATTAAGATTTTGACCCCCCCAAAAAACAAATAGAATAAGAATAACCTATAAAGCAAGTAAAACAGAATTGAAACTTCTAACTTCAGACTATTTTATATTATTGGGCTAAGTGTGTCCTTGGATTAGCAACATAAAATGGGATGCTGGTTTCTTTCCTCTGAAAGGGCTGCTCTTGAAATGATCTCCTCTCTATGACCCTGATTCTTCCCTTTACTCATCTTCCTGGAGAGTGGGACTTCAGAAAGCAATCGTATGGTAAGTATCAGCTTTGGCAGTGGTGTTTTAGGAGATGGTGGTGGAAGTGTAGTGAAGGAGTGGTTGTGGTAGTGGCGCATTGAAATCTGGAAACTGCAGCCCCTCCAGGGCAAACATCCTCAGAGGATATGGGGCAGAGCTACAGAATAAGTGCTCTGTTAACAATAGATTCTGAGACTGTAATTTTTCATGTATTTGTGCTCAAAAATTCAAGAAGAGATGAAGTAGGAGATAATGCCACAGATATGCACTATCTAGAATGTTCTGGAATGTACTAGGAGCTGTACAAATCAGCTTCTGATTACAAATTAGTTCCCAATGTGTGAAAAATATTAGAATGGAAAACAGTTGAGTAGAAATAGCCTCAAGCTATTCATATAGCTTATTTATTTGAAAATATTTGACAATGAATAAATGAAAAAAATTGAATCTATCAAATATACCATAAATGAATGAAATAAGCATTTTTTGAAATCCCCAGAGAAAAATATTCTTTTGAAAACCATCTTTTATTTTTGACACAAGACATTTTAAGAAAGTTTGTACTTTAAAAGCCAAAGACATTAAAAGTAAGAAATTTAGGGTAATAAAAAAGTAGAATGAGGTCTTTTTAAGGTTATAGTGGATATCTGCAGTTTGCTGTCTTACTTTCCTTTTTCTCTTAAAACAGAGGACTTTTTCATTAACCGAGTACCTCTTCTCTCACAGGGTGAGATTGTAAAGCACGTGTTGGCTTCCATGCCTTGTGAAACTGGCTAGGTTGTCTGAGTAGCCCCTTAACCTGGAGATACTCTGGTGAGTCCATGGGTGGTTACACTTAAAACAAAAGTCCTCCTATCAGGCACAACATAGAATCCTGAAGGGAAAGAATCTCTGTTTCTCTGAAATCATGGGTCATCAGCCAAGAAGTGCTCATGCACTCACAATTTATCTCACACTCACAATGACACATCTAAGATATAGATATGTAAGCTCCAGGAAACAGAAGAAAAAATGGGACACAGAAAGATGAATAACCTGTTCAAGTTCAATCTAGGATTAAGCAGAACCTTGGGAGATTTCAGAAGATATTGTTAACTTTTGATTATTATGAAAATGACACGAGATGCATTATATTCAATCCTTTGACCTTTCATTTGACTTCCGAAGATATTTTGCTTCATAACACCTTATCACAGATATAATAAAGGGGCAGCTATTCCCCAAAGTCATTCAATCTTGCTCAGACTCACTCTTTTGCACTGGAAAAAAAGTGAGAAGAGAATGAAATAATTTCCTATTATCATTTATGATTTTAATTAAGCTCAAAAATGCTATGCCTCAGATTTAAATAGTGCCTCTGTATCAACCACATTGTCTAACGCTTTCCAAAAGGAAACAGATGTCTTTATTTCAAGCCTGTCAGAGATCTTAGCTCGCACAGTGCTGTTACTACCACCATGCACTCTGTCACAGCATATGTCAATATAGAGCAGTTACCTAAGCAACACCTGCCCTTGAATGTAAGCAACAATATTGGAAAATCCCTCTACTGTTTTTGTCTTGATTTACTCTGCCAACTTGCTCTGTGTTCTCTCTCCAGGCTGGGATTATGTGTGAAAATGTGGCCTTTGACCACACCTAGTGCAGTCCATGTCATTAACATGCCAGCACCAAATAAGCTGAGAATTCAAATACTTTTCTCAGACCAACAATATTAGCCAAAAAAAATCTGTTTCCAGCAGCCTGCCTGGTATTAAAATGTATGTGGCAGATTCTTACTGATTTGCCACCTGTCAATGAATCATCTGGCAGGAATTTTTCTCCAATGTTATAATTTAATTTTCACATACACCCATAACACCTAGGGTAAAAGCAAAACAAGGTCTGTATTCAGAACTAATATGTGCCAGAAATAGTCATTAGAAATACTCTATTGGCTTTAATCTTGCCAGACATCCTTTAAGTTTCCTCCTTGTTCAGATGAGAAAATACATTCAGAGAGGTCAATAAATTGACAAAGGTCACAAATTAGTGAGGGGCAAAGCTGAGAATCAAACTCAAGCTTATAAATGCACAGCAAAATTCTACTACAGCTACTTCTTAGAGGCATATGACATATATCCTAACACATCATTTTCTAATGTACAAAGGAAGTTAAAATATGTAGGCCCTGTAGAGCTACAAAAATTCACAGGCTCTCAAAACAAGTTAGACTTGAGAGCTCATCTCTTTCACCTCCAACTCAGTAGGGTCCATTCTTCTAGCATGGCCTGACTAGTAATTGTGCACTCTCTCAACACTCCTGGGGATGCAGTGACAAAGAACACACTGAGTTATAAAATGGCCTGATGTTTGGAAATCCCTGCATGTAAGTTTCTTATTTACATTAGGCAAAAATTTCCTTCATTAAATGTCTGTATTTTCTGTTTCAGAAAATTGTCTGCATACAATTAGTATTTAGTTCACATAATATCTCTTAAAAGTGGAAAGGCAGGGATAATGCTTCTCCAAGTTTGTCTTTGGGTAGGAATAACATTGCATCTTTAAATGGTTCTCCCATGACATGGTTTCTAATCACACTTCTTTGGCACCCATAAAGGAATGTGACATGCCAGCTGTGGACTGACTAATATAACAAAGTAGGGTGGGAAATTTCTCACAAATTGTTCTAGATGCTATATTTTTGTTTATGTAGGCTAAAATTACATTTGTTATTTTTTATATGTCAATCATGCCTCATTGTTGACTTATAATGAGTTTGGTCTCAATTAAAACCTCTGATCTTATATAAAGAGCTAATAAGCCAGAGCAGAGCACGACAACTAATATTTAAATGAAGGCACAAGAATTAACAATTATCTTGTTAGATTAGACATTGTTAGTTTCAGAGCTAACTGAACACTTTTTAAAGATTATGATTCTTTAAAATCATAACTCAATACTAAGTAAGATATAGTTTAATGTCTACAATTTCTCAAGCATTGTAAGTCTTACTTAATAAAAATCCACAATAGTCTTATGACTTATATATTATTATTCTTTTTACATACAAGGTAAGCCATAGTCAGCCAGACTAAGATCCCACAGAGTAAGTACATGTTGTTATGAAATCTAAACCCAAGTATGTCTAATTTTAAAATCTTAGTTCTTTCCATTTTTGTACAGAATTCCTATAGTTTTATGTCACAGCACAAATTTGACATACTTGTCTTTGATAACTTTATTCATCAATAAAAACCCCAACAAACTCAGAATAAAATGTAAATAAAGACTTTCAACAAGGCTTTAAAAATGTAGAAATCAAGATATTCACAGAGTGAATTGAGCCAGCTATGAATCCACATAGCACTGAAGAAGAGAAAATAATTTTAAGTTGCATAGGTTAGAGGAATCAGCATTCAAGACACAAGTGGAGAGACTAGCTTGATTTAAAAAAAGTGAATGTTTCCACTTAGAAGGAAGGAAATAATGTAAAGAAAAATAATATTGCAATTTGGTAATGTGGATAAATCCTCTATTTTCTCCATGAAGTAGAAAGCATAGTCACCTACTGAGAGTAAGAAGAATAGGAATAGTTTGGGGACCATAGAAAGAATTGTTACACATTAGGAGTTGTCCCTGTGGGAAAAAGAGGGCAAGTGAAATAAGAATCTATAAATGATTGCCATGTTGCACAGAGGTCCAGAGTGAAGTTGGAAACCATAGATTTGTATACATATCTGTACGCTTACGTGATTTTCTCTGATAACAGTTGGCTACCAGAGCATAGCAATACATGCCATGTATTTTAACTTTATGTTTCTCCTGAGATGCCTAGAAATGCTTTGCATATATTTGTTCATTTTATTTAAATTATGCTCTTAAACAGATGACTCCGAAATCTTCAAGCTTGGATAGCTTGTTTCAAAAAATAATCCAGTGAAATTTGTTTCTCTAAATCCTGGTTTTTAGATATGCCTGAAATGCCCCATGTGAGAATGATGCTGGTGCATGGAAAGGAAGGTGAATCTCAAGTTCCTTAAATGTTACTCTTACAGTATAAATGATTCTTGAAATACATTTTGTAGTAGATCTGGTGTACCATCTGGGATTGCTTCCTGCTTTTGAAGTTACACTTCCAGTCCCAAGTCATGGGGGTTTCAGCCAAATAGGAATAAAGCCATCTGTAAATTAATAATTGCCGTCTGTGTCACTTCTGCTCAACATTTGTTGTCATGCCATTAGTTGATTTTGAGATTCTATATTTTTAAATACTTATATTAGACATTTCTGCATATTTCTAAATACTTTTGCTACCATTTATAAAAAACAAATGTTCTATTTCTAATTGTGTGCCTATTATAACTAGCTTTTCTGGCTCTATTCTTTGCTCTATTTATACATGCATTGAAGACTCTAAATGTAAGACTAATTGACAGCCATGTATTTTTCTTATTCTGGATATCTTCTTTTTTTCCATCAAGGATGAGAAATTGACTATTTTGTTTCCAAAGGAAGGAAATATTTGCCAAGTCAATTTCATTGTATCTGGAGGTTTTTTTCTTACCTTGTACAGTAGCAAATTTTATCCTGAAATCTTTCTGTGATCTTAATATAAAATGAAGTTACAGAATTGTTTACACCTACAGAGAATGGGCTCATATGATAGCCTATAGTGAATGTTTTACACATGGCCAGTACCTAACACAGTTGAATGAGTGGTTAAAAGTTTCATTACAAAACAATATTAAGTTATCAAAGTATAAATATTTAAGATACTTCCCATAGGGAAAAGGAATTATAATTGGGGTAAAAATTTATCTACAATTTAATATGCAAGTCTACATTTACAGCTCATCTGAATTATCTAGTTGTTAAGTCAAAGCTCTATTTATGATTATTCTGATCTTTCCACAGTATGAGAACAAAAATGTAAGTGGTTCATTGAATAAGTAGGTGAGGAATACCTTTTCTAACTCATCTCTTCAAAATTGTTAATAAGCAAAATTTTTTCCTCTTGGTTATTTTTTCATTTGATATGAAAATAGAGAAAAATCCTGTCAAAAAAGATGCCCCTAATGGTATGCCTGGTCCTCCTTAAGGCTAAGAACTTAGTATCTAGTAGCTGCTTGAGTTGACTTGGATCAGATCCTGACTCATTGACACTCATAGACAGTGTTAAATGGATAATGTTTGCTATGGGTTGAATTTGTAATGTCGGTTTTGCCACAACTACCGGTGTGACCTTGACAGATAAAGAAAGGAATGTGTTAAAAGGTCTATTCAATAGGATGATGTACATTTATACACATCTATGCATGTAGCCTCAAATTCCATGAGGCAAAATATAAAAGGAGATAAAAGTAAATTCACAAACATTGAGGGAAATTTTGGGCAAAAAATTATAACTGACATAGTATAAAAATAATTTTATCAAGAAAGACAAAAAACATTAAAATGTTGCATAATTTATATATACAATACCGAATCCAACAACTGTACAATATATATTACTACCAAGCACACACGGAACATTTGCAATAATTGTCCACATACTAAACCACAAAACAAGTGTCAATAAATGCCAAAGAAGTGAC
The DNA here is from genome assembly GCA_004024845.1 of Tonatia bakeri. Taxonomy (NCBI): domain Eukaryota; kingdom Metazoa; phylum Chordata; class Mammalia; order Chiroptera; family Phyllostomidae; genus Tonatia; species Tonatia bakeri. Next base: position 9,265 of record PVIA01011652.1, on the reverse strand, counting down.
ATAAAACTTCTTTTAGTGACATAAAAGTGATGTCAGTGGATTTAAGCTAGACATTAATAATAGAAAGGGACATAGATGACTCACAAATGTATGGAAATTACATACATGGAAATGATTATTCAAAATAGTCCATGGGTTAGAGAAGAAATCAAAATAAAATTTAAGTTATTTGAATGATATTTTAAATATTTGAGCAAAATGTGTATAGTGCAGCTAAAACTGTCTTTAGAAAAAAGTTTACAGTATTAAATAAGAAAAACTGAAAGTCAATTACCTGAAGATTAATTTCAAGGAGCAAGAAAGAGAAGGAGAGGTTGTATACAAAGAAAATTAGGAACAAAAATGAAAAATAAATAAATTGATATGCTAGAAATCAACAAAAAATAAATCAACAGAGACAATAGTTGACTAGTTGACTTCTTGATAATTTCCTCAATAAGAATAATCAAGAATAAAAAATAAAAGGCACAAATAATCAGCACCAAAAATTTAAAAAGGGGATATAATTAAAAATTGAGTTGATATTTAAAAATTATTATGTATATAGTAAAATTGTGAAAAATTATGTCAATAATATATTTGATGAAATAAAAATGCTAGTAAAACACATTTATAATTGACTTTTGATATCTTTAAAAAGGAGCCTTATAGCTAATAAAAATACTTAATTTATCATCAAACTTTGCAAAACAAACAAAAACTTCAGGCCTAGATGATTTTACTGGGACATTCTCCTAAACATTTAAGGAAGAATAAATACAATCTAACAAAAGATGTCCCATACTGTAGAGAAAGACAAAACATTCCCCAACTCATGTTATGAAGCTAGCATTACCTTGATACCAATACCAGTCTAGGACACCATAAACGAGGAAAAGTACATGTCACTCTCTCACTAACATGGAATAAAAATATCTAAATAAAATATTAGAAAACTAAATGCAATTAAATATAACAATGCTAATATACCATGGCCAAGTTTGTTCATTTGTTTGTTATTTTCTTAGCCAGTGCTGAAAAGTTACTTTAACATTCAAAATTTACCCCGACTGGTGTGGCTCAATTGGTTGGGTACCATCTTACAGGCCAGAAGGTTGCCAGTTCAATTACTGGTCAGGGCACATCCCTGGGTTGTGGGATTTGTCCCCAGTCAGGGCATGTGCAAGAGGCAACCAATTGATGTTTCTCTCCCTCTTTCTTCTTCCCTTCTCCTCTAAATATCTTTTTAAAAATATTATTCATACCATTAATGAAATAAAAGATAAATATTTTATGATAGTTTCAATATGTATATAGGGAACGTGACAAAATTCAACACCCACTGATTATAACTTTTAAAATCTCTTGCTAAACCATAAATAGAAAAACATATCCCTAATCTATTTTTATTAAATTTATTGGGATGACATTAGTTAATTAAGTTATATATGATCAAGTGTACAATTCTGTGATACATCATCTGTATGTTGCATTTACAGGGTCAAATAATTTTTGACAAGGGAGCCAAAACAACACAATGGAGAAAAGAAAGGCTCTTTAATAAATGGTGTTGGCGAAATTGGAAAACCACATGCAAAAGAATGAAATTAGACTACTATTTGTTTCTATGTATTACAAAAGTTGACTTAAAATGGATTGAAAACCTAAATATAAGACCTGAAACAATAAATTACATAAGAAGAACAGACCTTTACACTTAGGTCCTTTACATGGACCTAACAAGAAATTACATTTATGGACCTTTGCCTTAGAGAAGATCTTAATGAATTTGATGCCAAAGGCAAGGAAAGTATATTAATAATAAATGAATGGGACTATACAGGACTAAAAGTCTTCTGCACAGCAAAAGAAAGTGCTAACAAAACAAAAAGGCAACCAACCAAATGGGAGAAGGTATTTGCAAACAACAACTCTGACAAAGAGTTAATATCCAAAATATATAAGGAACTCATACAACTCAACAAATCCTTAATCTAATAGTAAATATCTTCTAAAAATTGTGGATAACATACCTGTTGATGATATATTGAAATCATTCCCCTGTAACCACTAACACCATATGGATGTCTACTACCATGGGTTCTATTCAAACTGTTTGAATTAAAGTGTGGACTTACGAAGAATGGTATATTAGATTATTATACCAAAATAAATGGAACTTTTACATACCAGCAATAAAAAAATAGAAATATAAACTTTAAAATTATATCATCTACAACTGAATTCAAAACATCAAACACTTAAAAATTACTTTTACAGAGAAAACAACATAAACTTAACGAGATAAATTAAAGAAAACCTAAACTGATAGAGAAATGGATTTTGATCATGCATTGAGAGTTATTAATTCTTCCAAAATTAACTGCAGATTGAATGTAGTCAAATAAATACTTCTAGTGTCTATTTTTATAGAAGTTTATAATCTCATTTGAATATTTATTTTAATTAAAAAGGTCAAGAATAACCAATAGAATTTTGAAAAATAGAAACATCTTGACAAAACGCATGTTGAATGAATGTTATAATCATTCCCAAGTAAATGTTATTAAACCAATTCGATTTTGTCTAAAGGGTGTGAGATACATGACCATAGTTTCCAAAATAATAAAAGATCCTCAAATAAAGAAAAATTAGATCCTTAGCAAAAAGTGAAATTATCAAATTTATATTATGTAAGGAAATTTTTAAAAATACTTTTTGCTGTTTAAAGCATACCAAAAGTACCAAGAAGATTTGTTTTATTTTTTAACATTTTTAAAATTGTATGTATGTATGTATTTGTTTATTTATTTTTAGAGACAGGGGAAAGGAGGGAGAAAAAGAGGAAGAGGAACATCAATGTGAGAGAGAAATATCAATCAGCTGGTCTCCTGTCACATGCATCCTGACCAGGGACCGACCTGGCAACCCAGACATTTGCTCTGACTGGGAATTGAACCCATGAACTTTCTTTTTACAGGATGAAGCTCCAACCAACTGAGCCACACCACTCAAGGCTATTCTTTAACTTTTAAAATTATTTTTAAAACACCAATTTTTGACACAAATTTTTTCTTAGTAAAAATACTACATATCCACAATGCAACAAAGTGACATCCCAATGAAATTTAAATAGATTAGAAAAATATAACAAAATCATTTTCATAACTATAAAGTGGAAGATTTTTGTGAAAGTAGCCCAAAATTTATAAAAATTATTACCCAACTGTTATAAACAAATATAGTTTCAATCTTTTAAAAGGTTTTAACAAATGGAGCTACAAAATACTATTTTTGCTTTATTTTTAATCTCTCAACATTGAAACTTTTAAAAAATAAAAACAGAATATTTTATGGGATTACATACTGCTTTAAGAGACAGTAAAATTTACAACATAAGTAATAAACATTTCTATGATAAAATTAAAATAATTTCCACTCATTTCTTTGGTTACATGTCATAGTTGACCCTGTCATAATGTTTTGAACATGCTGTGTAAAATAATGTTATTCCCAAAAGTATTGCTTTCGGAGTTTTATTGACAGTTGGTACTATTTCAGCAGATTAAGGTTTCTTCACATTTAAATTAATAAAAAATTATCTATGAATAGCAATAACTTAAAAAGGATTGCATACTGTACCATTTCCATTGAATTATGTGAAATTTTTGTCATGACTATGTGTCATGGCTTTGCCGCAATGTCAAGAGAAACACTTTCTGGGTAGATGGATAATAATTTCTGAGTTATATATACATATATGCCTTTACTGCATTACTCATCCCAAATCACAATTCTGTAGAGACAGTCCTGAGACATGGACAATAATAAATAAACTCTGTGATTTTTGATAGTTTCCTAACTTCCAATCTTATTAAAACCATGAATTTTCACAAACATTTTTAATTTATTATAAATGTGTATTTGTTTACATATGGTGATAGAAAATATTATATTTAATTTTTTTAACATGATTGACATTTTTAAAATATTTAAACATAAAGAGTGTGCATCTCTATTTGTGCTTTTACCTGCCAGGTCCAAAAATCACAGGGTGCTTCTGTCTGCAGTTTTCAAAGTAGAGTGCTCCGCAGAGGATTCATGCATCCTCTCTTCATCTCCGGTGTCACCATTTCCTGGGAGCCTAGCATTAACTTGTTCGGAAACCTTGAGAAATCTTTAGATTTAGAAACATTTGGTATTCTGAGACAGAAAATATACATATATGAAAACCTTCTAGACTATAAGTGAGATGGTACTGAAAGCATTTTGAAATACAAAACAATTATTTAAATATAATATAAGGTATTCTTAGCACTTCCATTTCAGGATCAGAACCTACAAATTAAGAATTTCTCAAATTCCCACTTTGTTTATGACATGTCTTACCACTTAGGCAGTGATCTTACTCAACATACTACCATAACTTATTCAATATACCAGCATAACTTACCTTGCTTAGCACTATGGATACAAAAGTCTGTTCAAATAAATCTGATTAACAAAGAAACTTTAAAAACAAACAAAAATTAATGATGTGGTTGATTTAAAAACCTGACAATCATCTGTCAGTTTCTTCTGACAAACAAAGTAGAAAGGGAGGCATAGACACCTGGAATGGACAGACAACTGTCAGAGAGGAGTGAGCAAGGGGAAGACTGAATGAAAGAGAGGTGAAAGGATTAACCAAAGAACATACTTGTATGTGCATAACCCATAGACCCAGACAACAGTGTGGTTATGGCCAGAGGGAAGGGGGAGTGAGGGTGAGGGGCAGGTGGGAAGGGGTTGGGGGGGGGATATCTGTAATACAATAAACAATACAAAAAAACCCCTTGACAATTGGCCTTTGCTCTGTTCCTTTATCACTACATTCCTGGTTTGTCAGCATTGCTTCCTCACCTGGCAAGTGGAGGATTGCTCTTAAAGTCTCTTGTCATTGTTTCACCAACCAGGGCAGGTGAGCTGACTTTCTGCCCTCCCACAATCTGCAAGCATCCAAGTTGTTTTAAATTTTTTGTTTAAATGCCAGGATCCTGGGAGATCACTGTAATTTCTTAAAGAATAAGGAGCTTTAATATTTCTTTGGCTTTCATCATCTTTGCTCTTTTGGTTATTTGTTTTCTGAGATTCACTTTTTATTCTCAAAACCATCAGGGATTTTTATTCCAAACCAGTTCTCTGATTCTAAGCTATATGTCAGTGATATAGTTGTATTCAATAATAAATAAAAATCATATTTTTTTACATAAACTACTGATATACCTAATGGGTTAGATTATAATGTCTTGTTATTTTCTTTGAACTACAGAGAGATGCCAAAAATTATAACATTTATTATGTGGGAAGCACTATAGTAGACATTGTGAAAGATATGAACTATGAAACAATTACTTTTAAAATCCTTCCTATCTCTTTTACTCCCTTTTCTCTTGTCTTCCTTTCTAAGATAGTATACGCTTAGTAATTCAGATCTCTATTTCATATATTCGACTTCACTTAATGGCTGATTAAGGGAGATAAACATTTTCTTCCTAAGCATTGTCTACCTAAGCATTGTGGATCGTTTTTTTTAATATTTTATTTATTTATTTTTAGAGAGGGAAGGGAGAGAGAGAGAGAGAGAAACATCAATGTGCAGTTGCTGGGGGACATGGCCTGCAACCTAGGCATATGCCCTGACTGGGAATCGAACCTGCGATGCCTGGTTCGCAGCCCGCGCTCAATCCACTGAGCTACGCCAGCCAGGGTGCATTGTGGATCATTCTTTAAATTGCATTTATTTAGCAATTCTTTAAAAAAATTAATCTGGAAAAATAATTTCAGCAACAATACACAGTACTTTTTCAAACATGTATAACTGAATAACTATGAAATTAAAACAGAAAATTAGAAAACAAGTTTTCTTTAGGATCAATTCTCTTTTACTCCATAAATATCTTCAGTTGTAACTTTAGAACAAAAGCTACTTATCATTCATATTACCAACAAAAAACAAATAAGATTTTATTGCATTTGATAGAAATTTACTTTTACCAGAAAACACCATTAAAAATTTCTATATGCATCATTAAATTATTTCATTTCCATTAGTAAATATCTTTTGACATACTAACATATAGGAACAGATTTGAATTTTACAATTATGTCTTTGGACACCAGCCTAGTAAATTTCAATATATGAGTCAGGCTGAAAAACAACTTCATCCACTTTGGAATGTATATATTTTTGTTAAAATATTCAGCTTCTGGCCAAGATGGAGGTGTAGGTAAATGCACTTTGCCTCCTCACACAACCAAAATAGTACAACAATTTAAAAAATAAAAATAACCAGAACTTTCAGATAATCAAACTGAATAGAAGTCTAACAACCAAGGTATTAAAGAAGAACCATTCATCCAGACCAGTAGGAGGGGTGGGGACAAGTAGCCAGGGTGGAGAGGACTCATGGCAAGGTGGTGGCTGGCACACTGGGCAGTCCAATATTTGCATGTGGATAAACCATGAGGAACAGCTGGGAAGCCAGACAGACCCAGGGTCCCAGGGTGAGGAAATAAAGTTTCAGAACCTCTAACTGTAAAAACTTGTGGGTGTTGCAGCACTGGGAGAAACTCCCAGCCTCACAGAAGAGTTCATTGGAGAGACCAACAAGGTCCTAGAATGTACACAAACCCACCCACCTTGGAATCAGCACCAGAAGGGTCCAATTTGCTTGTGGGTAACTGGGAAAGTGACTGAAAGCCAGCTGAAAGCTGAGCAAATGGCATTGTTCCCTCTTGGACTCCGCCCCTACATATAGCACCACAAGGTAGCTATGTGGGTTGCCCCACCCTGGTGAATACTTAAGCCTCCACTTGTTACTATGTAACAGGTGTGTCAAGACAAAAAAAATATGGCCCAATTGAAAGAACAGATCAAAGCTCCGGAAAAAATACAACTAAGTGATGAAGAGATAGCCAACCTATCAGATGCACACATAGTTCAAAACACTGGTAATGAGGATGCTTATAGAAATGGTTGAGTATGGCTGCAGAATAGAAGAAAAAGTGAAGGCTATGTAAAGTTAAATAAAGGAAAATGTACAGGGAACAAACAGTGATGGGAAGGAAACTAGGACTCAAATCAATGGTTTGGACCAGAAGGAAGAAATAAGCATTCAACCAAAACAGAATGAAGAAACAAGAATTCAAAAAAAATGAGAGGCTTAGGAACCTTCAGGACAACTTTAAACATTACAACATCTGAATCATAGGGGTGCCAGAAAGAGAAGAGAAAGAGCAAGAAATTGAAAACTTATTTGAAAAACATAATAAAGAAGAACTTGCCCAATCAAAAAAAAATAGACTTCCAGGAAGGAAATAGACTTCTAGGAAGTCCAGAAAGCTCAGAGAGTCCCAATGAAGTTGGGCCCAAGGAAGCACACACCAAGGCACATTATGATTACATTACCCAAGATTAAAGATAAGGAGAGAATCTTAAAAGCAGCAAGAGAAAAGGAGGCAGTTACCTACTAATGGGTTCCCATAAGACTATCAGCTGATTTCTCAAAATAAACTTTACAGGCAAGAAGAGGCTGGAAAGAAGTAGTCAAAGTCTTGAAAGGCAAGGCCCTAAATCCAAGATTACTCTATCCAGTAATGCTATCATTGAGAATGGAAATGCAGATTAAGTGCTTCCCAGATAAGGTCAGGTTAAAGGAGTCCCCCATCACCAAGCTCTTATTATATGAAATGTTAAAAGGACTTATATTTAAAAAAAGAAAAGAAAAAATATGAACAGTAAAATGACAATAAACTCACAACTATCAACAACCAAACCTAAAAACACAAAACAAAAACAAACTAAGCAAACAACTAGAACAGAAACAGATTCATAGAAATGGAGATCACATAGAGGGTTATCAGCGGGCAGGAGGAGAGGGAAGCATGGGGAAAAAGGTACAGGGAATAAGAAGCATAAATAATAGGTACAACATAGACAGGGGGAGGTTAAAAATATTATGGGAAATAGAGAAGCCAAAGAACTTTTATGTATGACCCATGAACATGAACTAAGGTGGGAGAATGGTGGTGGGAGGCAGGGTACAAGGTGGCGACCAATAAATGGGACAAATAAAATGAGACAACTGTAATAGCATAATCAATAAAATATATTAAAAATAAAGTAAAATATTCATTTGCCATGTCCTCTTCCAACCATGTTGTCTGACAAGGTCCAGGACGTGGAAAGAAGGAATTCAAGGAATCCATCTTCCTGGAAGAGAACGTGGCATACAAAAGGGGGGCAGTAATTTTCCTGGGATTGTTTTTAATAATTCCTTGTTGATATTATTCATGGTCTTGCTTTGCACCCTGATTCACATAAGAATAGGCCATGAAGAAAGAGAGGCTCAAAGCCAGTCAGTGACTGATTTTGAGGGAAATTCTGAAGGGACAACTAGTTCTCCTCAGAATATTGAATCATGCCCAAACCGTGTAAACAAGGTGTTTATACACCTGAGTAAGAAATTATCCTCGATTGTTCCCATGAAAGAATTCATAAATCAGTCATAACAGGCTGAATCATTGGTAGATTTTCCCATGCCTGTTCCTTACCCTCAGATATAAAGCAACTTCCAAGAAAATAAGAAAAAATTATATAGACCCCTATCCATGGCCCAGGGATACCCCTGGGTAGCATATCGGATTAATGGTAAATTATGGTATCCCCAAAGAGGGGCTAATAGTCTCCAGAGGGTTCCAGATCCCCCATTGCCTTATATAGGGACTTATTATGAACATGGCATTAGAATGGTAAATAAGATTGGAGTTTAAGTGCCTTATAACAGTCTAAACTTCATGGAAAGTTTAGCTAGAAGCAGACCTTCCTGGTGTTTATTTATTAAGGAACAAAACAGGTCACTACTCGGCCAGCTTGTCAAAGGATTTTGCCCACATTTCCCCCTATCAGGCAGCAGCTTTAAAAAGGAATTTTTGGAATTAATCAAATAGAAATAGAATAAGATATGAGAAAGTTAAGAATGGCCTATATCCTATAAAATTCAATAAAACTGTCTATCACCTTTTAGGTCAAAAGGTTTATTGTGGCTAGATTTCCCCTTTATCTTTCCTTATATACTTGTTTTGATGATTAAAAGGTGGTGGGATTGTTATATATTTTTATTTGATGTTTATTGATTCAAATAATTCCAATGAAGTTGTATAAAATAATTTCTTATTTAGAGAATAAAATCCCCTCTAGTGAAATAGCCCCTAAATGTCTAAAAGTTGTTGAAGTAACAGCCCC
>PVIA01011651.1:0-43085 GCA_004024845.1 Tonatia bakeri | reverse complement strand
AGTAGTTACATTTACACAGTCCTAAAATGACATTCGGCCCTTTGAAGGCAACCGAGAGGCTACCATGGCCTCCGGTGAAAATGAGTTTGACACCCCTGCCCTAGAAGGATGTTTCTGATACTCAACTCCAAACTTGTCTCTCCTCTGCTCAAAACCCTTCCATGGCTCCCCAGTGCTCTCAGCATAAAATCCATGATTCACAGTGTGACATTCAAGGCCCATCAAAGACTGGGTCCTGGCTACCTCTCCTGCCTCATCTCCCTCCACTAGCCCCTCGAACTCTACTCCACACAACTTCCCAGGGTTCCCAAATACACATGCCAATGCATCTAGCCTTTGCATCTGCTGTTGCCTTGCTCCCTACTTTCTTCATCTCCTACTCATTCTCCAGGCATCATTTTCTCCAATTTTACCTCGCCCAAGAAGTCCTCCTTGACCTTTTAGGCTGCATCGGGTGCCTCTCTGGGTTCTCCAATACCAGCCCAGCTCGCTTTGGGTCATCCCTGTCTGGTGACAGGCTTGTTTCCCTCAGTGGACTCTGAGTCCCAGAAAAGTACAGCTAAAGCTATCTGGTCACTCCTGCGTCCCAACACCACCCAGCAGAAGGCCTGGGCCAGAGAAGATATTGAACAAATATTCATTCAACGAATGAATGAATAATTACTTAAGACCCTTCTATGGTTCCCGGTGGTAGCCAGTCTCCAAGAGAGTCCCCAGTGATCCCCGCTTCCTGATATTCCTGCCCTTGTGTTGTCCTTTCCCATGAAGAGTAGGGCTGACCAGTGTAACCAAAAGGATGTTGTGGCAGTGATGGTGTGCGATTTCTGTGCTAGATTATAAAAAACGTTGCAAGTTTTCCCCAGCTCTCTCTTGGATCCCTTGCTCTGGGGGAAGCTGCTGCCATGTCGTGAGGGCACTCAGGCAGCCCCACAGCATGGTCTGCGTGGCGGGAACTGAGGGCTTTGCCAGAGCCCAGTGAGTGGGTCACCCATGCAGGCGGAGCTCCCCGGAGAGCCTCCAGGTGACTGCAGTTCAGCTGCCTCTGGACTGCAAACCACATGGAAGATGCGGAGCCCTCTCGCTAAGCCACTCCGATTCTTGACCTCCAGAAACTTTTGTGAAAGAATGCATGTTTATTTTTGTTTTAAGTTTTGGGGTAATGCAGCAATAGATAATTAATTCACGACCTCAGTGTCTCAGGGATCAAAGCTGCACTTGATGGAACTGTGATAACTTTGCTTCTCACATGGACCTTCCCAGTCAGGCTGAGGGAAGGAGTTCCTTTTCCCTGGACTCTCCGGTCATTCCTCTGCCCAGGCCTTGGCTCACACCATCCCCGAGCTTGGCATGCCCGCCCCTTCCTGACCCCAGATATCCAAGCTGAGTCTGGGCCAAGTCTTAGAGAAACGAGAGGGCATCTCAGCCAAGGCTGAAACTGGCAAGCCAGCAGCTGTAATTAGGCGAATCAATTACATCCAAGGCCTAATCCCATCCCCCCACTCCCCACCAGAGAAAAATAACTAAAAGGCCATTAAGAATCCAGGTCTTCTCACACGAAATTCCATGAAAATGAAAACACAAATTGCCATCACTGCCAAAGTAGCTGTCTCACACCACCCATGGGTCTCCTTTGGGGACTCTGCTTACGTTGCTTCTCTAAATGTGGGTGATCCTCAGGGTTCTGTCTTAGGCCCTTTATATTTCTCTTGGTGCACACTCTCTCCCATGGGGAGGTTACCTGCTGGCGTGGCTTCATCTCTGCCTGCCTGCTGAGGACTCGTAAGTCTCTCTCCAGGCAAGACTTCTCTCTGAGCTCCACACCCGCACACCCAACTGCCTCCTGGAGGCCCCAGGCTACCTATCCCTCAAACATCTGAATCTACATGCCACACACGGAACTCCCCATCTTCTCCCCAGACCTGCTCTTCTTCTGAATTCCACATCTCTGAGGTGGCCCCGTCCTGTCCTACAGGGCAGACGCCTGGCAGACTCCTTACTCCTAGATATCAATCTGGATCTTCTACCGCCCTGTCTTCTAGTTCTTTACTCCTTGGGCTCTGCGACTTCTGATCGCTATGCACACCTATTGAGTTCTTCGTTTCCATCACTGTTCTGTACATCCGTTTGATTTTTTTAAAAAACGGATTTCCGATCTCTGCTAAAACTTTACATCCTTTCCTCCACTTTCTTGAATATGTTCATCATAGCTATTATAAAGTTCCCTAATAACTCCAATATCTGAATCCTTATGAGCCTGTTTCTGTTGTTGGATTTTTCTCTTGGTTTCTGGTCAGTCTTTTATTTGCTTCAGGCTACCTTGTAAGTTTTGATTAGGTGCCAGACATTACAGATGAAAATTTGTAAAGACTCTGAACGGTGTCGCCTCTTCAAAGAGGGGTAGGTTTTCTTCCTGCCAGAGATTGGCATTGTTAGGCCTGGTGTATTTCCGTTTTGCCCCTCCTCCAAGGGCGTGGCCTCAGAGAGAAGCCCGAGAGGGTTACCAAGGCTGCTCCTGCCAGCTTGGACATCCGTGGGGAGACTTGGGTCTCCCCAGCATCTTGCGCCTGCTGGAATCCTTGCTCAGTTCTGCAGCTTCCAAGATACTATTTGCTGCTGAGCTTCTTGGAGTCTCACCGTTCGTTCGCACGTACAGCTTGCCAATGACTGAAGGAAGTCATTTGCAGATGTGGCAACTCCCTTTTCTGTGGTTGCACGCACTCCAGGATTTTGCCTCTCATCTTCTAGACACGCTGGAAGCCCCAGGCGCCACCTCTGTCTTCCCGGTCTAGCGACGATCTCTTTCTGCATGGGTTCAATTCCCCCTCCACAGCAGCAAATTGGAAAATGCACTGAAGGAAAACCCCAGCTTGTCTGTGGAACTCAGCTTCTGTGCGTCCACTTTCTCTCTCCATCGGCTGCTCTCCAGCGACTTCAAAGAACTGTTTATAATCCATCCGGCTTTCGTAGCTGTCACTGGTGGGGGTTTCACCTTATATAATCGACTCCATTGTGACCAGAACCACAAACCACCGCCACGTCTGATCTGCCGCTAAACCTTGCTCATCTGCTGACAAACGGCCCCCAAATCCATCCATTCCTCTCCATCTGCAGGGCTGACCATCAAACGTGGGGCTGCCTTCATCTTTACCTGGACAACTCACCCACCTCCAAGTTGTCCCCTCCCCTTTCCTACCCTCCCTCCACCGCGGCGTCCCTCACCGCCTCATCCCCTCATCGCCTCACCCTCTCATCGCCACATCCCTCCAATCTCCCTTCCACTCTGAGGTCAGAATATATTAAAAATATGAATCGGGTTGGAACCCTCTGCTTAAAACCCTTTCATGGCCTCCCACCACTCCCCCGATGAAGTCCGTGTTCCTCACGACAGCCTAGGAGGCCCCGTGTGACACGACCCTGACAATTTCACCGGCTGTCTAGCCCCATTTGCCCCTTCCTCCCACCACACTGCTTCCCCCCGCTTCTGGGCCTTTGTATCTGTAGCTCCCTTTCCCTGGGAGACCCTTTCACTGTCTTTTTAATCGTCTGACTCCTCTTTGTTCCTCAAGACCCAGCTTAGCGGTTGCTTGCTGCAGGAACCCTTCCCCCGCCAGAGTCGAGTATCTCCTCAAGGGCCACACAGCCCGACTCTCACTCATCCCAGCCCCAGTCGCTCTGGCCTCCTTCCCCCCACCCCAGCCCTGACAACTCTGGACTGGGCTTCCCCACAGCAGCTCCAAGACCCCTCTGGTCTCTGTTTCCTCCACTGTGGTTCTGACACCTCTTCCTGGGCTTCTCCCGTCCCGGCTCTGACTGCTCTGGCGGTCGCTGTGTCTGATGTGCCTGTCACACCCTCCCCCTTCCACTAGACCTCAAGCTCCACAGGGGCAGGGCCCAGGGCTGTCCTGGTCACATCTGTGCCCTCTATTACTAACGTACAGGATGTGGGGTTTAGCCAGCTATTCTAGTCACCACAAGCAGGGTAAGATGGCGTTAGAAATGTGCCTGAGAGAGGCACATCACATACTAAATTACTGACTTGGCAGCTGCTGCCCCAAGCTCTCTGGTGGACCCTCGGCCAGTCCCAACTTTTTCTTTAGAATCCTCATGTTCCCCAGGACCCATCAGCTTGCAACACCAGGTCCAGCAGGGGCCCTGCCAAGGTCTCTTCCAATTGACCCATGCCTTCTGCCCTGACCTGTATTGTTAAATATTTTGAATACTATCCCTTAGGAGAAGCATTCCTTAGACCCAATTATTAGTGCTTTCCTTGAGCACACCTAATCCAGAGAGGAAGCCAGTGTCCTTGCTCATCACTTCCTTGAAAATGAACATCTGATTCCGTTCCCACTGGCAGATAAAGTTTGAGGTCGGGATGAATGAAGGAGAGCGAACGCATGTTTCTGCTTCCTGATGGCATGGTGACGGGACGGCCTTCACCAATTTCCTTCCTCATTAGGGCCAGAAAGAGGAATCTCTGCTTGCCTCCAGCAGGGATGATGCCTTCCCCGCCCTCCCTCTTCTGCGGGAACTGGAGGGATTGGAATCTTTTTCTTAAACTGACTGGAGCCTAAAGCCACAAAACTCAGCACAAGGGCTTATGGAAGGGTTTCTTCACATGCTTTCGTTCTCACTGCCAAAGGCAAGGACCGTTCTGTTCTAGGGAGCTTCCTGAGCCCCCTGCAGCCTGTGACCCCCTCCTTTCTTTTTGACTTTCCGTATGAATTTTGAGTCTCTGGTATCTCTGCTCTTTGCATCCTGGTCCCTTAGCACCTACTGCCTGAACCATCTCCTGCCCCACGGAAGAAGTCACACATCGCCCATGAGACACTGCATCTAGCTCTCGAGTGGGTGCGTGGGTGCATGGCTTCTTCAGTGCAGGGTTGCATCTTACACGTAACAACCATAAAGACAAACATGTCTGGGATGGGATTGGGTTAAGGGATGGGGGTGAGTTTGTGGGTGGCACTGGGGACCATTTGAGATGAGTTGATTTAGGGGTGGGGTTAGAGACGTGTTTGGAATAAGGATGAGTTTGGGTCATAGGGCGCTGGGGGTAACGTGAATCTGGGGATGGGAAGGGAGGTGCGGTTGAGTAGGGGTTGGACATGTGTTTGGGACAAGGCAGGGTTTGAGTTGGGGGTGGTCCTGAGGAACAGCGTGGAGCTGGGGTGGCATAGCACCGAGGATAGGACAGGGGTGATGCCAGGGTTGAGTGGGAAAGTGGGGGGCTGTGCGGGGCAGGGGCTGTCCTACTCACCGGAGTTGGGCTGGTTGCACAAATCGGACCCACACACGGCTTCCGTCAGGGTAATGACCTGCATGCCTGTTCGATAGCTCATGGTCCTGTTGGTCTTCTCCGAGTGCGCACAGCCCATCTCCACCACCTCCAGCTCTTCACTGACTGTAAGGAATGTGTCTCTGTCACCCCAGGGGCGCCCCCGGGCCCAGACAGCCTCTACCACTGCTGGCCTTACGGTAGCCCACTCCTGCAGCTGAGTCCCAGCCTCTGCTCTTGCTGGGGCCCAACTCTGTCTTTTCTAGCGTTAACCCGCCCTCCCATGAACCCCGCACAGGGAGCCCACTTTCTCTCAGTGACAACACCGTCCCTGGGACCTTCTGGATCCATCTACCTCTGTCCCCCCAGCTTAGTGACTTTAGCAGGGAGCTACCTCTAATAGAAATTTTTAAAGGAAAATGCTTTAAGCTTACTCAAAAGTGTAAGACCATGATATAATAAAGACTGTGTATTCATCGCCTAACTTTATAAAGCATTTGAATTTTTGCTATATTTGTTTCAGACATTTTAAAAATAAACGAAACTTAAAAGACGCAGTGAAAGCCCTCTGCCCCAGCACACTCCCCTCTGCCCCGTCCGGAGCCAGTGGCGGGTACAACAGGCGCTGTTGTTTGACACATTTACACTTTATATTTAAAGGTATCACACTCTGCAATGTGCTCTCTTTCCTCCCACCCTCACGTTTCTGAGACGTATCCATGTTAATTCCCGCAGTTCCACTTTCTTCATTTAAACTGCCGCGTGGTATTTCATTATGTGATCACGCCATAATTTTCTCCTCTGCTGCTGAGTGACTTCAGGGTGTTTCCAATTTTCCATTTCACAAACATTACTGCTAAGAACATTGTTCTTATACATGTGTCCCTGGGCACGCGAGGCCAGGGTTCCTTGGTGTTTCTATATCCCTAGGAGTTGAAATGCTGACGGCAGGGGGTACTCTAATCTTCATCTATACTAGATATTATTAAATCGCTCTGTGGGGCGGATGCACCATTTGACTCCCAAAAGCAGGGTCTGCAGCTCCACATCCTCACCAACCCCAGTGCTGTCAGATTTTTAAATGCTTGTCAGCCTGGCGGGGGTGAAACAGGGCATCTTGGCCTTTTTGTCTGCATCTCCCTGATAGCTGGTGAAATGTTTCTTGGTCCCTCGCGTTCCCTGTGGCGCTGGAGTGGGGGAGCTTACCTTCCCATATGCGCAGGACCGTGGTCCTGCAGAGAGCCTGGCCGAGGGCACACTCTTCCACCTGGCAATGCCCGTTCCTCTCACAGCGCATGCACCGCAGGCCCCGGGTGGCTAGGGAGAGACGGAGATAGTCAGAGAGTTATTATGTAGCTCTGCGCCAGGGCCCCGCCCTTCGTCCGTCCGCTGGTGTCCCGATACCAGGACCACTAGGTCTCCCAGACGCCTGCACTCAGGTTCGTGCTCTACGTCTGCCAGCCCCTGGGCTCCAACGCTGGGTTCAGGCCAGCGGCACTTCTGGTCTGTCTCTAGCTCAGTGTCTCGTCCCGCATCTCTTTCCTAAGGTTCTAGCCCCACCCATCAGCCCTTCGGAAATTCGAACCCCCCACTACTTAGTAACTCGCACTGTGGCCTCCCCAGCGCCGTTCTCTCCCCTCCCACTAGCTCCGCCCCCAGGTTCTTTCCCCGCCCACCAGCTCCGCCCCTAGGTATAGCTCCGCAAGCTTGCATGGCCGCAAGGCCTATTCCAGGGGTGTCAAACTCATTTTCACCGAAAGCCATATCATCGGAATGGGCTGAATGTCATTGCAACTCCTTAACAGTTAAGAAGGAGTAGTTACATTTATACAGTCCTAAAATTATTTCAGCCCTTTGAAGGCAACCGCGAGGCTGAAGTGGCCCTCGGTGGAAATGCATATGACACCCCTGGCCTATTCCCTTACCACTAGGCTTTCTCGTGGATCCCTGCCAGCCCCCCCCCCCCTCCCCATTCAGAGTCCTCCACCGTCATTACTCATTCTCGGTCTCCTGCGGTCGGCAGGGCTTTCCGGGTTATTCATTGACGAAATAGCCCTCAACCCCAAACAAGGTCCCCTCCCACCCCGCCTTGACTGAGTTCCTTCTCTATTTTCTCTTGTTTTGTCAACCCTTTCCCCTTGAGTTTTCCGGGGGCAAAGGAGGTGAGAGGGTCCTGGAGGGACAGCCCTGGGTCCCCAGCCCCGGGCTCCGTGACGCTCCGCCTGGCTCTCTGTGGATCTGGCTTGAAACGCGCAGTCCTCCCCGTGGCTGGGGTTGGGGACTGGCGGCGGGGGCGGTTCGACAGACAGGAGGGAGCAGCAGGTCGCCCCTGCTGTCATCAGAATCTCACGCATTCAAGAACTGGCTGTGTGACCTCGGACCAGTCACTTAACCTCTCTGTGCCTCAGTTTCCTTCTGTGCGAAGAGGGGTTAAAATAAAGTTCTGTCCGCCCAGTTGGAAATGTGCAAGTAAGGAGTTTAGAGGAGGGCCTGGAATAAACAGCTCTCACTAAACGGTGGCAATCGTTAAATGCCTCCTCCGCTCGGCTAGGATTTCCTGAGTACCTACTGTGTGCCAGGTACTGTGCTGTGTGGGGGCTGCAGACAGCAGGAGGATTGTTATTTGAGTGGGGGGCTGGGGACCGAACTCCCCTCGTCCTCCAACTGACCAGACTGAGCCCCCCTCTTCTCCCATCCGCGCCGTGGGGCTCCGTTCCCAGAGCAGGTGTTGGAACCCAGGTGCCTCTACCTGGAATGCAGGTTTGAACCACCAGCAGCAGCAGCGGCAGCAGCAGCTGGGCGCCCATGTCCGGCAGCGGCTCCTCCGTCCCTCGGCGGCTCCTGTCCGCAGCTTCCCTACCAGAGAGTCTGGCCCGGGGAAGGAGACAGTTTTGTGGTCCCGGGGGCTCCTCCCAGGCGTTTTGCGAAAGAGCGAGTCAGCCCTCGATGAGTGGGCGCCCCACCTCCTCCCCCACGTCACCCCCCGCCCTCCCCCGCCCCGCGGGCCAAACTTCCTCTGCAAGGGCGTGGCCAGCCGTGAGTAGGGGGCTGGCTCTGCTCTGACTCACGCGGCCGTGGTCACAGCTGTCCCCGGACCGCGGGTGCAAATTCCAGTTCGCCGTCTTCCTGCTATGGGATCTGGAGTCGGGGGCCTCACTTCTCCGGATGAAAAGTTGTCCCTATAGAAACTGATGGCTGATTATTAAATGGTTTAGGATTTTTGTTAGTTTTGTTAGGAGGACAATGGTATTGTGGTTTTGTGGGGAAATGTCTCTATCATTTAGAAATGAATGCTGAAATATTTGGGCTTGAAATAATAGAATGTGTCTAATTTACTTTAAAACACTTCAGCCAAAAAGTAGATAGTGCTGCTATGACAATGGTTTTGCGGTTATGTGGGAAAATTGTTCTTAATTTTTATAGCTCACTGAAATATTTAGAGGTTAATGTCATTGATGTCTGTATTTAATATACACTTTAGGAAAAGAGAAGGAAAAATAGCAGAATATTTGTATCAATTAGATAGAGGTGACTTACCTGCCATTCTGTCTCCTTTTCTGTGCGTTTGTAAAGATTTATAATAAATTGTTTTTCATTTATTGATTTCAGAGAGAGGGAGAGGGAAACATTGATTTGTTGTTTCACTGTTTTTTAAAGATTACTTATTTATTTATTTTTAGAGAGAAGGGAAGGGAGGAAGAAAGAGAGGGAGAGAAGCATCAGTGTGTGGTTGCCTGCAGCACACCCCCTACTGGCGGCCTGACCCACAACCCAGGCCTGTGCCCTGACTGGGAAATGAACTGGTGACCCTTTGGTTTGCAGGCTCACACTCATCCACTGAGGCACACCAGCCAGGGCTGCTGTTTCACTTTTTAATGCATTCATTGGTTGGTTCTTCTGCGTGCCCTGACTGGGGATTGAACTCACAACTTTGGTGTATTGGGATGACACTCTAACCAACTGAACTATGTGGCCAGGGCAATACATTTTTTAAAAAAGTAGCCCTGGCTGGTGTGACTGACTCAGTGGATTGAGTGCTGGCCTGCAAATCAAAGTGCCACAGGTTCTGTTCCCAGTTATGGCACATGCCTGGGTTGTGGGCCAGGTCCCCAGTGCGGGTCATATGAGAGGAAACCACACATTGATTTCTCTCTCCCTTCCCCTCTCTCTAAAAATGAATAAATAGAATCTTTAAAAAAATTTTTTTAAGTAAAATAAAATGCAAAATGTAAGGTAGTCCTTGTCTCAGGATGATTCTGACCAATCAGAGCAATTTAATGCAGGCAAGATTTCTGGACAATTGCTGGCCCACGTGGAGGGCTCAACAAATTCCTTCAATATTTACTAAGTGTCAGGAACTGGTCCAGGACTGGGTCACAGCAGGAAACCAAGCAAAGTCCCTTCCCTTGTGACAGGGGGGAGTAGATATGTGTTATCTAATCTGTGGCTGCCAGGTAGAAGGAGGTGCAAGGTACAAGTAAGGCGTGGTCAGTTTAAGTGGGGGTGATCCAGGAGGGCTTCCCTGAGCAGGTGGCATTTGAGCAGAAACTGAATGTGTGAGGGAAGTAGTTGGCAAACGGTCTGGGAAGAGTTCCAGGGAAAGGAAACAGCCAGTGCAAAGGCCCTGAGGTGGGAGTGTGCCTGATGATCGAGGAACAGCAGAGAGGCCAGCGTGGCTGGGACAGAACTGGAAAGGGAAACAGTAATAGGCAGTGAGTAAGTAGTTGCTACCTCTACCCCTATACTAATGATGAAACTATTGTTATTCTTAGTCATTCAGCTAAGCCTTAAGCTAATAATACAAAGATAAGGTAGAAAAGTTCTGAAGAAATCCTCTCTCCTAAGAGATAGTATATCTTACTAATTAAGAGAGTGGGGTGGAGGATGGCACCAAACTCTGAGGGTTCAAATTCCAGGTACTCACTTTGCTGTGTGGCCTTGGGCAGGTTACTTAACTTTCCTGTGCATGGAACTCCTCATCTGGAAAGGAGCGATAACAAGTGCCTCCCTCTGAGGGCTGGTGTCCTGGGGACAGAAGAGGATGCACCAAGGTGTTGGCCACAGCGCCTGGCGCACAGTAGGTACTCTCAAAGAAACTGTAACTGTCATCAGTATTGTGGTCGCGCCCAACTGTAGATTCTGGCCCTAGTTTCCTCTCTGTGGGATGGGAAGAGAGGTGGAGACACGTCATGAGTCTGAGGTCATCAGCTGTCATGCCCATCACTCCCTCCCTAGGCCACCGTGAACCAATAGATAGCCTCAGTTTACTCACATGGGAAAGGGGGCCCCTCCTGGGGTCTGCATGAAGGCTGAAGGAGATACTAACGTGTGTGAGGTGAAAGGAGATAGAAAGTTGGGGTGTTGCTCCAGGTGGGCTTGAGAGCTGGCTCACTGCTTGCTCTGGGTGATTGTGGGCAGGTGGCTTCACTCCACTGTTCCATGCTTTCCCAGCTGTGACAGGGGTCTGGGGAGGGTGGGAGGCATCTCTCAGTGAAAGGAAAGATCAGATTTGGGGTTCACATGGAGCTGTGTGGTCTGGAATCACCACTTCCTGGCTGGGTGACCTCACCACACTTGAGTACAATTTCCTCTTTCATTTGAAGAGTGAGGAAATTATCTCAGACCCCACCCATCCCCTCCCCAGAGCGCTTTGGTCTCCCCAAGCCCTGGTCTCTCTTCTGCGTCTCTCTGTCCCTGTCTCTTACTATCTCTCTGTTTCCTTCTCTCTCTGACTTGTTCTCTCTGTGTGTCAGGTGACACACACCTGATGAGGTCCAGTGACTGAGTTAGCAGAGAGGGCAGGCAGGGGGCAGGGCTGTGCACAATCCCAGAAAAGCGGCAGGAATGTCCTTCCTGCTGGTGATTCACCTGGGCCTCTCCTGCTCCCACCTGCCTGCTGGGTCCTGGGAGAGGCCCGCAGGTTTCGGGGACTTCCCAGGCTGAGGAGAGGAGAGCCCCTGCAGAGACAGAGAGGGAGGGAGGGAGGGAGGGAGAGAGTGAGTGCTAGAGAGCGGGGAGGGTACGGGAAAGTGAAGGAGAGGCCACAGACGGACTGACACGGGAATCACAGAGGGAGAGAGAGAGATGACAAAACAGCAAATGAGAGACAAGGACACAGACAGTGAGAAATAGAGGGACACACAGGAGAGACAGACGGACAGAGATGAGATTGACAGAGGGAGTTAGAGAGAATGACAGCACTCGCCTTCAAAGAGAAAAGTGGGGACTCGGAGACACGCTGTGTGTGCGAGTGCCCACCCGGGACCCGCTCGGCCTCTGGCTGCCACCCGGGGGAAGTGACTGCCTCTGGCCGTGGCCACTTCCTCCCCAACCCCAGGCCTAGTTGGCAGCACTGATGTCCATCTCCTCTCGGGGCCTCGGCTTAATCCCTCTGCACAAGCCGGACTGACAGAAGAGGGACCACCTGGGGAGCGAAAGAGCTGGGAAACCCCTGGAGTTCACCCCTCCAACCCCGTTTTCCAGACGGAGAAACAGAGGCTCTCTCCTGGCGTTTTTGTTGCGTGTTTGTGCAGGGCTGGGCACTGTTCCGAGTGCCTTCTCTGCATGTCTTGGTGAGTCCTCACAGTATCCTGTTTTATAGCCGAGGACACGGAGGTTTGGAGAGGTATGTTCAGGTGAATGTGGCCCTGAAGATATTCATGTCCTAAGCCCTGGAACCTGTGACCACTACCTGATGTGGGAAAAAGGGTCTTTGGCATGTGATTAAGTCAAGGATTTGTTTGTTTGTTTTTTAAAGATTTTATTTTTTTTTATTTTTAGACAGAGAGGAAAGGAGAGAAAGAGAGGGAGAGAAATATCAATGTGTGGTTGCTTCTCATGTACCCGCTACTGGGGACCTGGCCTGCAACCCAGGCATGTGCCCTGACTGGGAATCAAACTGGCAACCCTTTGGTTCACAGGTCAATTCTCAATGCCCTGAGCCACACCAGCCAGGGCTAAGGTAAGGGTTTTAAGATGGGGTATTATCCTGATGATCTGGGTGGCCCTAAATGCATCCCAAGTGTCGGTGCAGGGGAGGCTGGGGGATAGTTCACTGTAGAGAGAAGCAAGGAAAACAGGGCCAGAGAGAGGAGATGCGTTGCTGCTGATCCTGAAGATGGAGGAAGAGGCCAAAAACAAAGGAATGCAAGGGGTACAGCTCTCCCTACCGGGAAAGGGAGGAGACCACCGCACCCCTAGCGCCTCTCCTGGGAGTGCTGCCCTGCTGATACCTTGCTTCCAGCCCTGGAAGACTCACGGAGATTCCTGACCTCCAGTGCTAGAAGAGAGTAAATTCCTGTTGTTTTACAGCCACTCAGTGTGTGGTCATTTATGACAACGACAGTAAGAAGCCAATACAACCAGTTAAGTCACTTGCCTAGGATGACCTGGAAGGATGAAGTCAGGATGACTTGGACCCAAGCAAACACCCAGGCTGAGGGCCGCTGTTCCTGGCTGGGAAGCCGGGTGGGGGCAAGCACCAGGAGCTGGAAGCCCCCAGGCTCTTTCCATCCCTCCTCCACCAGTCCTCTTTGCCACGCCTCTGTCTGGCTCTGTGGGGTTAGGGTGACTTGGGGAGAAGAGGGGATCCAGAGGAGAAGAAACTGCAGAGTTTGTACGAAGAGTGGTTTCCTTGCCTCTAGCACTTTGCAGCTCAAGCTCCACCAGAGCAGAAATCATCATTGCAATTCACGGGCCGCTGCTAGAGCTCCTGTTAGGGGTTTGAACTGTGCTCCTGCCTCCCGAAGGAAGGAAGGAAGGGAGGGAGGAAGGAAGGAAGAAGGAAGGAATGGAGGGAGGGAGGAAGGGAGGGAGGAAGGAAGGAAGGGGGGAGGGAGGGAGGAGAGAGAGAGAGAAAGATGCTAAAGTCCTGGCTATAAGTACTCAGAATGTGACCTTATTTGGAAACAGGGTTGTTGCCTACGTGATTAGTGAAGATGAGCTCATAGTGAAGTAGGGTGGGCCCTAACCCACGGGACTGGTGTGGCTGATAAGACAGCCACGCGAAGACAGAGATGTGGAAGACGACCACGTGGTGATGAAAGCAGAGATCGGAGTTAAGCAGCTGCCAGCCGAGGAACGCCAAAGACAGCCAGCACACCACTGGAGCCTGGCAGGAGGCGAGGACGGTGCCCGTACCTGGCTTCAGAGAAGCACAGTGCTGTGGCCCACCCCTTGATCTTGGGTTTCCAGCTTCCAGTTTGCAAGACAATGCATTTCTGTTGTTTTAAGCCACCCAGCTTGTGATACTTTGTTGCAGCAGCACAAGGAAACTCACACAGCTGCTATGAATCAATAGGAAAATTAGCCAAGGACAGAAAAAGGAAGGGCCCGTGACTCTTCTAAAACTGGCACTAAAATACGATGTGTATCGGTTGTTTTTTGCTGTGTTATGCCACCCCAACATTTAGCGACTGAAAACGGCAGACGTTATGACTCCAGATTCTGTGCAGTGGCTGGCCCAGCTGGTGGTCTAGGATGGCCTTGGGTGGCCTCAGTCAAAAGTCCTCAGCTGGGCTGGCTGGGATGCCCAGAGCCTCTCTCTGAATGCTCTCCCATTCTGCAGGAGGCAAGTTCATTCACACAGCGGCTAAAGGGTTCCCCGCAGCAAGGAATTTATAGCTTTTTAAAAATCCTCACCTGAGGATATATTCAATGGTTTTAGAGAGAGAAAGGGAGAGAGACAAGACAGAGAGAGAGTGTGTGGGGGAAACTGGTTGTTTGCCGCCTGTGTGCACCCTGACCATGGATCGACCCCGCAGCCTAGGCATGTGCCCTGACCTGGGATCAAAACTACAACAGTTGGGGGCATGAGACAACGCTCCAACCAACTGCCCCCCCCCCCAGAGCCAGCAGCAGTAAGACATTTGCAACAGAGCCTGCAAATTTCTTTGAGTCCGAGGCTCAGAATGTATGTGACATCTCTTTCATCACATTCCATTGGTCAGAGCAAGTTCCAAGACCGGCTCAGGGTTGAGGAGAGGGAAACAGACCCCATCTCTTGATGGGAGGAGCTGCGCAGAATTCATGGCCATTCGCACCTGCCCACGCCCCTTTCACCTACAGATACTGGGTACTGGGAGTTGGCCAGTTTGTGTGGAAACAGACACGCCCCTTCACCGCAGGTGTGTATCAACTGGTGCAACCCCATGGAGGGTCATTTTGCAATTGCTCTCAAAACCACAAACCTTCTGACTTACCCCTCAGGGGAATGTGGTGTATGCATGAAATGGACCGGGCACAAAGTGCTTTCTTTCCTCTTATTTTCCTGTTTTCAAAGAATATTCTATTAATTTTATTCTTCAAGAGAGGGGATGGTAGGGAGAAAGAGAGGGCAAGATCATCCACGTGTGAGAGAAACGCCGACCAGTTGCCTCGCACACACCCCATCCAGGTACCAGGCCCACAGTCCAGGCCTGAGCCCCGACCAGGAACTGAACCAGGGACTTTTGCTTTTGGCTTTGAGGGACGACGATGAACCCAATGAGCCATGCCGCCCCGGGGCCCAGGCTCAAAGTCTTCACTGCAACGTTGTAACAAGTGATGGGGAAACACCTAACTGTGCGAGCAGTACTTTTGTCCAACAGAAAAAAGCAAGAGGAAACTATGTAATTCAGGTCACCTTACGCCAAGCGGAAAAGTCTGCGGGCACAGCCCTGAGGAGCGCGCCCCTGTGGGCCATGGAAGAAACCGGATGGGAAGGTCCGAGTTTGCTTGTACGCGCATTAAAAACACCTCCGATGTCCCCTTGCCTCCAGGTTCGCAATCAAGGGCCGGGAAAGGTCCCTCGTCTGCTTCCCTGCCCTTCACGCTCCTTATCCCGCAGGCTTCGTGTTTGCCCAGATTGTGGTCTGTTTACCCAGCCTGGGTTATCAGCGAACTTTCAGGAGACTGGATTCTTTTAGTCACGAAGCACTAGGAGCCACTCCTACCCCCCCAACTTCAGACTCCAAATTGGGGGACCTGCTCCTATTTCTTCCACCAATCCTGGACCAAAGGGCTCTGGATTCACTAGTAAGGAGGTGGCCTTTTGCCCCAGACTTCTTCCTGCTGCAGCACCCTGCCAGAAAAAGCCACCCCCTGGACCCTGTCTTCTCCCCCTAGGGGTGGCACCTTCCAAAGCAAGCTCCTTGGCTGCACACACTGAGTGGGGTCCTCGCCCTGGAGTCTGGGAAGCATGGCAGACCTGCAGAGTCACCTTGGGCTGGTCCTTTTCCTGGCTGGGGACTCCTCCTTGGAGCCCAGGAGAGAGGCCCACCCCAGATTGAAGGGCCCGCTGCTAGATTAGGAGGGTGGTACAGAGCACCTACTGTCCTCAGCGCTCCTCATGCATGACTCACTCAGTCCTCACAGCCCTCAGACATAGCTCCTCCTAACGGCCCCAGCTGACAAACTAGGGGACTGGGGCTCATGGGGGTGAAACGTGTGTCCAAGGCCACCCAGCTTGAAGCAGCAGAACTGGAATTTGAGCCCAGGCCTCCTGGCTCCGAGGTACTCCCCTGAGCATCACTAGCACGATTCCCCGAGGCACCAAGGGAGCCGCCGTTTGTCCTGCATTAATCGAGGCCCTGGGCTGTGCTGAGTTAGCAGGTGAACCCAACGAGACCCCAGAGCTGTGTGTCAAAGTGGGAAGATCCAAAGATCATGAAGAGGCGACCCTGACAGAGACCGAGCATTAGGACTGGAGGCCGCTGGTGGCGGGGATCGACCTTGCTCCCACGGAGCCTTTGCACCAGCCCGGGATGCCCAGGCAGAGGCAGGGAGGGGCAGGAGAGGGAATAGGGGGCTGTTCTCCCCTCCCCTCCCCCTCCCGGTGGTGAAGGCTAGCGGTCGAGTCCAAGAGGCTTGGGTTTGACTTCTGGCTGTGCCACCACCCTCACCTGTGGCCTTGGACAACGAGGCTCCGTTCCCTTCTCTGTAAAACGGGGAAACCCAGGGCTGACTTCAGTGGTCCCCATTGTTAAACCGGTGAGCTGCTTCCGGTTTTGGTCGGTGAAAATTCGCTACCCAAGACCCTGAGTGCCCCCCATGGGGCACTCCATGTTCCAGACACCCCATGTTCCGGCAACTGAAAGAGAACCCCCCGGTGAGTGGAGGCCACCAGGATGCTGCTCTGGCAATCCTGCAGAGCTGTTACTGCTGCACGGCCTGGCCAATACTGACTGACAGGCAAATATGTCCAATGTCCCTGCTGGGGTTGATGATAACAGTGTTTAAGACTGTTGTAAGCAGTCAGTGAGGTACCGTCTCTCTGGAATGAGCAGGCAACCTGTTGATCATAGTAATCATTGTAACAGCCCCTTGTTCGTCTTCCTTCTTCAGCTTCACCCAGTAGCCCGGGACTTCACCCACGTGCCTCGTAGGACTCAGTTTCCCCATCTCCATGCTCCCTAAGCCCCCTCCCTTGCCAGACGTCCCAGTAGGCCAGGGCGGTGGGTGGGGCTGATATCTCCCCGGCCTGTTTGCTCTCCCTGCTCACGGGCTGCCACCCTAGCCAAGGACCTTGAATAAAAGGCCAGGGCGCCCGTATCCTGCTTCCTCCTCTCCGGCCTGGATCATGCTCTGGCTCCTCCCTGCTCTGGTGCTCCTTGGAGCGCTGGCCACCTCAGCAGGTAGGCGCATTGAGCTGGGTCCCTGGGAGTGATCGCCAGCCCACCATCCCATGGGTGGTGCCAGTTGGGCTTTTCAGACTGAGCCCCAGCTCCTTCCACCTCTGCTTCTTGTCTCCCAGAGGCAGCTGAAGGGAGTGTTTGAGAGCATGGTTCTGGAACCAGGCTGCCTGGGTTCAAATCCTGGCTCTGACACTTCTTAGCTGTGTGACCTTGGGCAAGCCTCTTAACCTCTCTGTGCTCCTGTTTCCCTTCTATGAAATGAGGGTGTTAATGACCCTGCCTCAGAGGGTTGTTCACTGAATCAATATGTTTGAGGAACTTTTTAAGGGCCTAGGACAGTATCAGGCCATATTAGGCCTGTCTGCAGGGGAGTTTTTATTGGTAAGAAGGAGTAATTTTTATCATTCCTTTACCTCACCTGCCTTTCTGCCCTTTTGGTTCTAAATCTGCCACTGTTGGCCTGAGCTGGGAATTAAACAGCCAGGAACCCAGCCGGGATCTCACTGTGTGACCTTGGGTGGCAACTCTGTCCATCTGGCTTCAGTTTTTTCTTCTTTAAGAGGAAGGGCAGCAGTCTTTAGACTGTACTTCTGAGAGAGTTGTAAGACTCCTTGCAAGAGCCTCAGGGCCTCTCTGGAGGTCAAGAAGAAGGCTGACTGGACCGAGGGCTTTCCCCCCCCAGCCCAGCCTAAGAAGGGGAATTCCACTCAAGCCTGTTCCCTTCTGGGTTCTTGAGGGACCTGTTGTTTGGGGAAAGAGTTCCCCGGTGAGAACTGGTGGGTAGGGTGGGGACTGCCCTCGGCCCCAGCTTGGTGACGCTCATTCCCACCTCCAAACCTTTGCCCACAGGGCTGCACCCACCCAGAAGCCTTTCGCATACCTCCAAGGAAATGCTCCTTGGTCTTCTCCTAACAGCCCCCGCTGTGCCACCTACACCAGCCATAGGGCCTGTTTTCTAGTCCTGTGTGTGTGTGCGCTCGCGAGGGTTCTTCTTCCTCTCTCCTCAGAGCCCAGGGTCTCATCACTCCTCTCTCCCTACAGGGACCTCCAAGACGTGTCCATCCTGCTCTGTTCTGGGACAATGCAGAGAGATCACTTGTCCTTCTGCCCAGGACTCCTGCTTGTTCAGCCAGATGCAGCTGGGTGTGGGCCGCGTAGGGCTGGGCAGAGAGGCTGGGTGAACTGGGTGGGCAGGGGTCGGAGGGGAGAGGCAACCCTGGGGCCGGAGGGGCCGAACTTTGCCTCATAGCTCAGGTCCACGCCGCTGGGGTGGGGGGCAGGGGTGGTCCCAGGTCGACCTCTGGGTATTGCTACAGAGAGGACAGAGGTCTGGGAAGGCTTGGGGGGCCTCTAATCGCCCCTCCTCTACCTCTGTCCCCAGAAAATGGGATTCTCATCAAGAACGGGTCATGCGTGGCCCCAGAGAAATGCCAAGAACATGTCTACACGCTGACCTACGCCCCCCACTTCCGTCTCTGGGTCAGCACAAGCTGTTGTGACAACTGCAGCCGGGTTATCCAGCCAGGTTTGTCACACAGCTGGGTCGGGCGTC
Source organism: Tonatia bakeri (assembly GCA_004024845.1). Taxonomy (NCBI): domain Eukaryota; kingdom Metazoa; phylum Chordata; class Mammalia; order Chiroptera; family Phyllostomidae; genus Tonatia; species Tonatia bakeri. Next base: position 24,646 of record PVIA01011651.1, on the reverse strand, counting down.
ACGGGAACCCAGCCTTGGTTTTAAGCTCTGCCCAGCTAGTCGGAGCAAGGAAAACCTCAGTTTTCTCATCTGGAAAATGGGTGTGAAGTAGTTTTGCAAGGGATGCGTCCAGCACAAAGCTGGAATGTGGTAGGCACTTCAGCAAGGATTGAGTCACTCGGGGGCTGGGGAGAGGCCTCCGATTCCTATTTCTCCCGAGGAGAGGGGCTTCCCCGGAGGAGAGTTAAGCAGAACAAGCAATGTTACCGAGGGACACAGCCCAGGTGGGCGAGGCCCGCGAGGGGCCCAGGGTGCACAACTGAAGGGGGTGCTCACCCTCACAGGCTGACTGCGCACCGGCACCACCCTGCTGGTGAGCGGCTCCTCCCTGGCCTCGCTGCAGACCGGGCCCTGAGTGGCAATAAAGATTACTTTTTGTGGCTTGGTCATTTCTCCAAAGAAAGAATTTGCATTTGGCTGAGGTCGCAAGGGGCAGACCTGAGATAGTGCCACACTTGGGGGCTCCTAGCCATCCTTTCAAACTACTGGGGTGTCCTTCCTCCTAAAAAACTGTGCACTTCAACTGAAAAAAAAGAAACAGCTGAATCTAGCTTGAGAGGCAGGCATGCTATTTAGAATATAAAATGTCAGTTATGATTAAAACTGCATTGACCAAAACTCCTATGCGTGAAACAGGATCAAAGGGACTACCTCAAAATCCAGTAATTTTCTCTTGGTAGAGGAGTGACAGGCGCGCTGTGCAATAGAAATATGTTAGCTATGTGTGTAATGAAAGCTTTTCAAGTAGCTGCATTAAAAAGTTACAAAGAAACAGGTGAAATTAATTTTAATAATACATTTTACTTAATGTAACGTACCTAAAATATTATTTCAACACTTGTACAATTGATATAATCTTTTGAATGAGAGATTTTTACGTTCTTTCTCCAAACTAAGCCTCTAAAACGAGGGTGTATCTTACACCCACAGCACATCATGAGAGGAACCAGCCACGTTTCAAGTGCTCCACAGCCACGCATGGGCATTGGCCACGTATTAGCCAGCACGGTTCCTAGTTATGGGTTTTTTTAGGTCTGTTTTTCTGTATTTGCCAATATTTCTATATAAACACACATTAAAATGCTTCGTGGCTTAGTTCTGACTCAGGAAAAATATGCTCGAACAGCTTCCTCTGAAATGTTTCAGATCTCTGAGAAAGCTCTGAAAATTAATCAGATGGTGGAGAAGCCAGAAGACGCAATTCCACTCTTTTGCAGAATGCCACAATATCTTAAAACCTAAAATAACAGGATCGCTTTTTAACCCCTTTTTGAGTTTGAGGTCTTTAAAAGAAGGCTTTGGTCTATTCAGTCAGTGCTATGTCTCCAGAAAAGGGCCTGGTACACAGTAGGTGCTCAAGCAATGCTCGTAGGACCAAGCACAAAGGTTCGCTTAGGACAAGTGAGGAGGGAGGGGCCAACCCCACCCACAGCTCTGTTTGCTGTTCCTGGAAATGAGTCTTCAGGGGCCAGTAGGAGGCGACCGAGACCAGGCCGCCCCACTTTGGAGGAAAATGTTCTGGGTTCTGGAGGGTGGAGGCAGTAAGAACAGAGGGCTGGTGGGGACAGGAGGGCTGAGAGGGGGTGCTCCTCGGCCCCCACCCCACCCTGACTGTTCCCACTCCCAGCAGAGCAAAGGCCCGAAGCCCAGCCCAATGGGGTGAAATGTCCCTACTGCTCCGGGAAGGAGCCAGACCTGTGCGACACCCTCTCGGTCATGAACTGCACCGGGTCCCAGAACGTCTGTGTCTCCCTCGCAGGGACGTGGGACGGAGGTAAGGGCTCCCTTCAGGAGGTCATTTGCATGGCGAGCCTCCCTCCCACCCGCGCAAATAAGTGTTGAGGCTCTTATTTGCATGGGCGTTCTGGTTATTTATGGCTATTTAACAAATCACTTGCAGACACAGGGGCCTAAAACAAGAACAACCACTTGATTAAGTCACAGTTTCTGTGGGTTGGGGGTTCATTAAGGGCTCAGCTGACAGTTCTGGGTCTCCTACATGGTTGCCGGCAGAAGGCGGCCTGGGCTGGAACTGCAGGGCTGAGGGCGGCCGGGGGCTCGCTGAGCATGTCTGTTCCACATGGGACTCAGGGCCTGCCCGTGTGTCCTCTGCACATGGACGAGCTTGGGCTTCCTTCTGTCATGGCTGCCACCACCTTCACATGGTGGCTGAAGGCTCTGAGAGCACATATTCCAGCAAACAAAGTGGCAGCTGCATGGTCTTTGATGGCCTAGCCTTGGAAGTCACACCCTGTCCCTTCTACCAAGCTCTACTGGTTGAAACAGTCACAAAAGTCCATCTGGTTTCAAAGGCGGAGGCGTAGACCCTCCCCTCTTGATGTTTCAAAGAATTTGCAGATATGTTTTAAAACCCCCACTGTATGCTTGCAAAAGTTTGGAGCAGAGGCCTTTTGAACAGAGGGTTTAGAACAGAACCACAGTGACCAGAGGACATGCTAACTGTGACACCAGCGAAGCAGCAGAGGGAAGTGGCTGCTTCTGCTCCTGACGGCAAAGGGTCTTCTTGCTGCAAACAGTGGCACCCTGGGAGGGCGGGGAGGGGGAGTGGGAGGGGCGGGAGTGGGGCTGGGGTGAGTGTTTCGTCACTGCCATTGTTTAGAAATGCCAGTGTATGGTGACAATGACCAGCAGATGGATGTTCTGCCTGCTTTACTACTGGTTTTGAACACTGTGTAGACAACGCACTCCCTCGTAGCCTGCTCCCAGGGTGGGGCGCTCCCATCACCCTTCTCCCTGGGTGTGCCGCTCCTTACAGACGACCTAGATGGGGTACAAAAATCCTTCTCCCTGCTCTTGGGAGCTTACACGAAGTTAGGGACGTTTCCAAGGGTCTCCGAACCACAGAAAAGCGTTCACAGAAATCAGAACAAGAGCAGTGAGCACCCATGGGAAGGCGCAGCCGGCTCCGAGAGGAAATGCCGGTGACAGCCTGCTGTGGGTGCCGAGCTCTTAGGTTGGCAGCATAGCTGGGGCGCTGAGCCTTAGACTCCCACATAGGCCAGGGCCCTTGGGAGGAGGCTGAAATGACCCCAGGCTGGTAGCACCTCCTGGCTCTTGGTATAAGCCAAGGAAAGTCCTCTCCAGAGAGAAGCCAGCAGGTCTTCCACAGATCAACACCGACCAAACACCAGCTCCTGAAATGCACGAGGAAATAAGCCATCATGGGCGACAGCAGGAGCGAGGAACAGCAGGTGCAGACCCACGCGGAACCCAGCTGCTGTGGTTATCAGCTCCAGAACAGAAGTGTAGGTGACATATTTGAAGGAACAGAGTTAGAATCACGAAAACGAGCAGGCCACAAGAGGCTGTAAGAAATGACCAGGCATATTTGAAAACGAGTCATCTAGAACTAACAAGAGAGACAGAGAAAAACAGACACCAAGGTGCGACCCTCAGGCTTTGAGTCCCCCCTGAAGCCTCCCCCTGTTTCTGCAGCGGGCCCACAAATCCTGAAGGGCTGTGCTACGCCAGAGGTGTGCGACCTGCAAGTGAACACCACCCTGGGCCCGGAAGCATCTGGATTTCATCTCACAAGCCCACCTGAATGCAACAACGAGGCTCCTCCCACCACGCCAGGTGCTTTGAAACTTGACTTTCTGAGACCCTACCCTCTCTGCCCTCTCTGGATCCCACACGTCCTTCCCAATCCTGCATGTCTCCAGGGTATCCCCCCCACACACTATAATGGTCCCAGGGAGTGTAATAACTCCTATGCACACACACACACCACCTGACACACCCAGAAGCAGAAAAATCCCATTGGTACGTACCCACACATCCACAAACATTCACGTTTATATCCTGGCACCCAAACACTCCTACAGAGGAGCGTGTATTTCTAACCATGAACATCCTGTTGTGCTAAGTGACATTAGAGATGTAAACTCAGTTTAAATAAGAAATCTTCCCTTTCTTCCCTTTCTTGCTTGTGCAAAAGACAGATTTGCCCACAGTCTCCTCTGGGCTTAAAACAGAACACTGGCAATAATTTTTATCTTGCAGAAAAGAGAGTTGCTGATTGAGGCAGTGCTTACCAGGGCAGCAGCTTTCTGAGTGAGACATCGGAGCGGAATTACAGATGTTTCAGGGGCGATAGAGGAAATTTCCAAACCTGGGTAGCGCAGCATTTCTCCCACTCCAGGGACACGGGAGAGGCTTTGGTAGAAATCGCGCAGTGAGGACAGTTCTTCGAGGCAGAAGATCTTCTTAATGCATCTTCAGGCAAAGAGGGAAGCTTCTTACCTTCACCTCCTCAGGTTACCAGCTGCTAGGAGTTTTCATTTCAGAAATAAACAGTGAATGGAATTAATTGTCCTAATGAAGGACAGGTAGATTGGGGAGCTCAAAATTTTACAGTATGGAAAGGAAAAAGTGCAAAACAGGATTCCTAACAACCAGAGCAAGGGCTGTGGAGTTTTTACACATGCGGTTCCTGCGGACATGTCACATGGGACGTGTGCAGGGATACCACGGCTGTCAGATCCATGCGTGTAGACCGGGGAAGAGACAGGTACACACATGCACAAGCACAACACACCCACAGACACACCACAACACGCCAGCCTCCACAATGTTCACATCTATACACTGGCACATAGTGGATTCAGGCACCCCAAGCCTTGCTGGAAACACAGACACACTCAGACACACACACACACACACACACACACACACACACACACACACACACACACACAGGCTGTCCTCCAGTGGCCTGTCTCTCTCTCCCTGCAGGTCCCCATGCAACTCTGACCCACGCCAAGGCTAAGGTCACCACCTGCTTCACCTGCTCCAACAGCTCCCACTGTGAGACTTTCTCCTGCCCAGCAGATAAGAACTACTGCCTTCAGACAGAGGGCTTCCTGGGTGAGTGTCCCTGGGGACAGGATTGGCTGGGGGAGGCAGAAGCGGAGGTCTCACAGCAAAGCCTCTCCTTGCACCTCCCCCCACCCGGGTCTGCTGCCTTTACTGCCATCACGGTAGCCTTTTCCTGGCCATGGAGGACAGGGCCTGGTGGCAGGGGAGGATGTGAGTTTAAAATCTGGTGCCACCTTTGTTTCGCTATTTATTGCTGAATAATAAGTCAACTCGTTACACAGGCTTGACAAACAGAAACAAGCTCAGAGGCACAGAGAACAAATTGGTGGTGGACAGATAGGATGCAGGGTGGGGGGCTGGGTGCAAAAGGTGAAGGGATTAAGAAGCATGAATTGCCAGTTATTAAACCAGTCCCGGGGATGCAAGCACAGCAGAGGGAACACAGACCATAATGTTGTAATGACCATGTGCCGTGTCAGATGGATCTGCACTTACTGGTGTGATTACTTCACGAGGTATCTGAATGTCTAATCACTAGGTGGTATCCCTGACACTGATATAATATTGTGTGCCAACTGTAACTGAAAAATAATTTTTAAAAATGTCATGACTTCCCCACAAAAGGACAAATACCATGTGATTGCACTCCCGTGAGGATGTGAAAGGGTCAAAATCATGGGGAAAGAAAGCAGCTTGATGCAGGGAGGTGGGTGGGCATTGCTGTCTGATGGGTGGAGAGTTTTAGTTCTGCAAAATGAAAACTTTCTAGAGATCTTCACCTGTAAGTGGAACCTAATAACCAAAATGCAGAAGCAAGCAAAATATAACCAGAGACAGTGAAATGAAGAACAAACTGTCAGTAACCAGAGGGGAGGGGATAATGGGGGGAAAAGGGGGAGGGGTTTTCAGGAATAAAAATAAAGGATGCATGGACACAACCTGGACACAGCCGAGAGCGGGTGGGGCCAGGGGTGGGAGGTGGGGATGGCTGGGGTGGCGGAGAGCAGTGGGGGGAAATGGGGACAACTGCACTTGAACAACAATAAAAAAAATGAAGGTAAAAAAATTTCTAGAGATCTGTTTCACAACCATGTTAATGTACTTAACACTGCTGAACTTTACACTTAAAAATAGTTAATATGGTAAATTTTTTAAAAAGCTTTTATTTATTTATTTTTAGAGGGAAGGGAAGGGAAGGGGGGAGAAAGAGAGGGAGAAACATCAAGGTGTGTTTGCCTCTCGTGCGCCCCCTGTGGGGGTCCTGGCCCATAACCCAGTCATGTGCCCTGACTGGGAATTGAACCAGTGACCCTTTGGTGCACAGGCCGGCACTCAATCCCCTGAGGCACACCAGCCAGGGTAGATGGTAAATTTTATAACTCATTAACTCATTTTTCTACTACAATTTGAGAAAAACTTCATAGCTTAAAACAATGATTTTTATTTCCCACCATTCTGCAGCTTGACTGGGCTCAGCTGGGCAATTCTTCTGCTCCAGGGAGTGAAGGACGAGATCACATAAGTGCCTGCATTCAGCCGGGAACACGACTGGGGCTGGGATGTCCAATTCAGTTTCTGGGTCCTCTCTCCATCTGGTCTCTCATTAGGCTGCAGCCTAGCTGAGTGTCCTTACAGTGGGGTGGCTGGCTCCCCGGAAGACAGAAGTGGAAACTGGTAGCTTCTTAAGAGTTAAGCCAGAACCAGCACAGTGTCATCTGCCACAGTCTATAGATCAGAGCCAGTCACAAGGCCAGCTCCGATGGAGGGGTGAGGAAATAGATTCCGCCTCGTGATGCGGGAGTGGGCTAGTCGTGTTGCCAAAAAAGCATGTGGAGTGGGAGACACAGTGGCCATCTTGATGTCTACTGCAACTTTCTGGGCAGGGAGTCCCCAGACTCCCCTGTCCATCTGCCTCTTGAAGGGAAAAATAGCACATTTCTGTAAATGGCAAGAGGAGTTGAGCTAGAAACAAGACTTTCTTGGGTATAGATTCCAAGATGCACAGAAATAGTATAAGTAGGAATAGTAAGGATCGTGGACCAGGCTGGGCATTTCTGGGGCCCTAGAGAAGTTTCTGGCAGAGGACCTGAGGTGCTCAGAGACAGGCCGGGGAGAGGTCGCAGGTGCAGAGCTACCTGTCCATTGGAATCCTGAGTGGAGAAGGCAGGGGAACGAAGGCTTCCTGAACTGTGCGTCCTGGTGAACAATGCCAGGCTTTGCGTGCATGTGGGATGGTCTCACGCCGAGTGAGTGCCAGCAGCAACACCCGGAGGGCTTTGGGGGGTGCAGTGCAGTGGTGGCTGGTGATTGCTCTTCCTCACAAGTCTGCCCCCAAACCTCTCCAGCCCTAGCGGAAGGCAACTCCATGGCCTGGAGAAACGGCTCCTGCGTGGCCTCCAAGGACTGCAAGTCTGAGAGCCTCATCTCCACCCTGACCTACAGCAACAGCTTCGGCTTCTGGATCAACACCACCTGTTGCCACGGCAACTGCCAGAAGCCCACTCTTCTCGGTATGCTGCCACCAGAAAGCAGTCACATGGGTGGCTAAGGAGGTGGCAGGGTGACTGGGGGAAAGAGTTTGCCCGTGTTTGGAGAAGGCCTCACTTGACCCCCATTCCCCAGTCAGGCTGCCCTAAGGCACCAGACCCCAGCCCGGTGGGAAAGCCCATTCCGGTCAGTCCCCTGTAGCAGAGCCCATGAGCGCACAAAGGGCCCTCAGAGGCCCCGAGAGTCCTCCCGGCTGACTGTCACCCTGCTTCACACAGCGGCTCTGCCAGTCTCCCTCACCCTCAGCAAGTTCCTGTGTCCTACATGTGCTGACGGCCACCTGGGGCTCTGCAATTCCTCCTTCTACATGCAGTGTCCCCTCGGGGAGACTGAGTGTGTCCAGCTGGACGTGGCATCTGAAGAAGGTAATGTGTGTGGATGTGTGTGCGAGTGTGAGCATGAGTGAGCCTGCGTGCCCTGCCTTTGGGTAAGGCATGCCTGAGTGCGGGGTCCCCCTCTATCGTTTGCTCTGTGTGACCCAAGGTAAGTGCCTGCATCTCACTGAGCCCCCCTTTTATCTTCTGGTGAGTGGGAGTGCTGGAAGCACACGTCACAGGGGTTTGTGAGGACGAAGTGAGCTCACGAGAGACAGGATAGAGCCGAGGGCATAAAGCTGGAGTCTGGGGTCAGGCTGCCTGGGGTCACATCCTGAATCTGTACCACATATGAGCTGGGCGGCTGTGGGCAAGTGACTTTGCCTCTCTATGTTCAATTTCCCATCTGAGAATATTCCAGTTCAGGGCAAAATGAGACAAAGGCAGGATAATTACAGTCCCTGACTCATAAGGCTATTGTGAGAAGGAAGATAATCCTCACAATTTCTAGATGGGTGCTTTCCAAAAGAAATATGTGAGCCACGTGTATAATTTAATTTTTTCTACTAGCAGCATTAAAAAAGTATAAAGTAACAGGCCCTGGCTGATGTGGCTTGGTGGATTGAGTGCCTACCTGCGAACCAGAGGGTCACTGGTTCGATTCCCAGTCAGGGCACATGCCTGGGTTGTGGGGCAGGTTCCCAGTTGGTGGTGTGAAAGAGGCAACTGATCGATGTATCTCTTGCACATTAGTTTTTCTCTCTCTTTCTCCCTCCTTTCCCCTCTCTCCATAAATAACCTTTAAAAAAGAACAAAGTAACAGATGAAATTAATTTAATAATGTATTTTATTTTTAAGCCAATATATCCAACAGCCATCAAGTCAACATGCGACCCATATAAAAAATTGTAACAAGCTAACTCTTACATTCAGTCTTTCCTGCTAAGCCCTTGAAACCTGGTGGGGATATGACACTCACAGCCCCTCCCTGTTCAAACCAGCCCCATCTCCAGTGCTCAGCAGGCACACGTGGCCAGGGGCTGTTGCACTGAACAGCGTTCTTCTAGAACACAGCACGCATGGGTATACGGCGTGGCAGTGCATCTCAGATGAGACAGAGGGGGAGACAGGAAGACAGCTTGACTCAGAGATGTTGAAATGCGTGTGTGGGTAGGAGGGAGGATGTGCCTCTCAGAACACGGAATTCAACGGCAGTGGTCACGACTGAGCTGGGTGGGGAAGGCTTGTGTGCAGTGGACAGGCTGGCGACTAGCCACGCTCAGGGACTGGGTGTGCAAGTAACTCGGGTGTGTGAGCCCCGTGTTATGTATGTGCCTGTGTGCATGTTTCCTGGACAGGGTGGCTCGGTGTGTTTGTGTTGATTGTGGGGGGCTTCTGGGGGCATCAGGAGAGCTGTGTGTGATTGACACATGTGGGTGGCAGAGCCCGAGGGTGGGTGTGGGGTGTCTCACAGATAGAGCTCTTTGAGGAAGTATATTCCAAATCAGGGCAAAATGAGAAAAGGCAGGCTGTGCTGTGAGGCTTACTTTCTTTCTAACTTCTGTATTATAGAGAAGTTCAGGGATAAATAAAGGAGGGAACACTTTATTTTATCTATTTAAAGATTTCCTTTATTTATTTTTAGAGAGAAGGGAAGGGAGGGAGAAAGAGAGGGAAACATCAATGTGTGGTTGCCTCTCAGAGGCCCCTACTGGGACCTGACCCACAACCCAGGCACGTGCCCTGACTGGGAATCGAACCAGCAACCCTTTGTGTTAGCAGACCTGTGCTCAATCCATTGGGCTACACCAGCCAGGGCTCATGTTTCCCTTTTGATGTGGCAGTTTTCTTTTCCAAAACCTCAGCAAGGCTCTGACCCTGTATCACCGGCGCGCTGAGGGGCTGGAGGGAATTTGCTAGTTAGAGAAACCCGAAGTCTGGGGTGGGGAGGCGGGGCTGGTGCCGGTGGGGACCCGAGCGAGTGCGCGCGAGCGCTGGGGCAGGTGACACGGCCTGTGTGCATCCTCATGTCACGGTTCCCACCCAGACTCCGCAGGCCGCGGGAACATAAGAGTGCGTGGCTGCGGATCCCGAGACCTGTGCAGCGCCCGGACCGGGACAGAGGGGCTCTGGGCGCTGTTCGGCCACCGGCTGACCGGCCAGTTCAAGTGCAACTCCAGCCTGCGCGCCGTGATCGTTGTCGACTCGGGAGCAGCACCCGGCCTCCGCTTAGCCCTGCCGGTGCTGGTGGCCGCACTGGTCGCCACCGCCCTCTCCTGAGCAGTCCCGCCTGACGCCCCTCTTTGCCCCGGGAGCTCCCCGCCCCCTGGTTCGGTTCATGGCTACATGGCCCTGGCTCCCCTCTGCTGGGACGTTTCCAGGGGCCTGCCTGGAAGGTTCTGGTGAGAGAGTCAAGAAGGGGCGGGCCTCCGCCCTCAGACTAGGGCTTCCCCACATCCAGCTACCATCCGAGCACCGAGGCCCCCAAGGCTACACCCCCTCCCTAACACTAGCGCCTCGCCGAGGCCACACCTCCTCCCTCAGACTGGGCTGTTTCTCCTCCCCAGACTAGAGACGCCTCCATAATTACATATTCTCCTCCACACCCGGACCCTCCACGCCTAGGCCTCCTTCTGTCAGGCGGGGCGTCCCCAACACCAGGCTCCAGCCGAGGACCAGGGCTGTGTCTTTTCTCCTGAACATTGGGAAACAACTCCTCCTCCTTCTGTCTCCCTCTTCAGGGTCGAGCCAAGCCCTGGGCCGCCAGGGTGGGGCTTGAGGACCAAACTTGCCCCCTCCCCAGGCTTCTCAGCCATTCCACCCCACCCCCCACCCCCGCCCAACCCCACCACCCCCCTTCTGTCTGGGCTCAGTGTGCACTGTCACCAAGTTTGAAAGAATTGCATCACACAAGCTGAGTGGTTTGGGTTTCTTTTCTTGGTGGTCACAGACTTCAACAGGGCCCTGAGGTGGTCTGCTCTTTCCCCGGGGGACCCGAGGGGCCCTGCAGGTGACAATGTCTGGGAGCCTGGCATGAGCGTAACCTTAGAGCCCGCGTGGGACCCGGAGGACTGAGTGGAGAGGTGAAAGTGGGGCGCTCACAGGAGGCAGAAGGCCAGGAACCACCCAGTTGCAAGCAATGGACAGTCCCACTAAGAGAACTGAAACAATTCACTCAGCACGCATTTGACAAATGTTTATGGATCACGTTAATCGATCGAGCACAGTTCTAGACACCAGGGGCACGTTGTAAAAAATCCTCTGCTCTCAGGAAGTTATGTTATAGTGCGGGAGAGAGATAATAAACATCACATATACTAGATGGCGGTAAGCGCTGTGGAAAACCAGTGCGGGGGAGGGAGTGGGGAGCGCTGGGATGGGGGCGGTGGGGGGAGCACATTTTATATGGGGTGGGTTGACAGAGGTGTCACCTCAGGAAGTTGACATCTGAGTGAAGACCTGCAGGGGGTGAGGGACGGGCCACCAGATGGCCAGGGCCAGGCTGGGGCATTCCAGGGGCAGAGGGATCTGCAGATAAAGGCCTCAGGGACCAGCGGCAAAGACTAGCCGATACCGCGGAGCTAATGTGCAACCAGACAGAGCAGGGGAGGTAGGGGTCGCAGGGGTCACCGACTGCGCAGGTCAGAGGAGTCGTCCACAGCCCGCCCGCTGCCCTCCTCAGCAAGCCCGTGTTCGCAGGATGACGGCCGTCGTTCCAGCATCGGCACCTCAGGCAAACAAACCCACAGCTGGAGGAGGTGGTGGCCTCCAGTCCTGGTCTTCCCAGAAACCCCATCTCCTAGCCGAATTCCCTCAGGTCCCGCTGGCCAGAACTGAGTCGGCCAAGGTGATAGGTTGTCCTGATGGACTTCCTCTAATCAAGATTCAGCACCTGGCGTTGAGAGAGACCCTGCCTCTCAGCAGGTACACAGCTGCCTTAGGGACAAAACTAAACGGGGTTCTATTAGCAAAGACGGGGGATCAGTAGGGATCAGTTAGGATGAGAAAAAAACACCTTAGGTGTTTCAACAGAAGGAATTTCATACAGGGAATGGCTCGCAGGGCTGGGAGAGAAAAGAAGGAAGGAGGGGAGTTGGAAGAAAGAAAGGGGGTCCTTCCAGTTACTGGGGCTGCTAATAAATCCCCTTCCCCCGCACCAGGTGGCATGAAACGGTCCAGGAGCAGGAACTTGGTTGCTTCCACAGAGTTGATGGGAGAGCCGATACAGAAATCGGAACAGCACCCGTGGGGAGTCCCTTGTGAGTGAACAGCGGCCTTTACGATTGTTATTGGGGAGGAGTGCCCACTGGGTCACATGGTCAGGGTGTGTGTTCTGCTCCCAAAGACCCTTCTGCCACCCAACCAGGCCTCTGCTTAGAGGACGTCTGCTCTCAGGTTTGGGTGCAGAGGAGCCTGGGGTGGCTGCGGAGGGGGCAGAAAACGGAAGGAGCTGTTTCTGCGAGACTGGAGGCCCCGGGGATGTGGCCAGGATATGACCCACCCACACCCAGCAGGCAGGTGGTCAGGAAACGATCCCACTGCAGCGGAAACCAGACTTATGACCGTGGTGACCGGGAGTCTGCAGGGGAGAAAGGGACTTTGGGGGGCGGGGTGAAGCTAACCTGGGCAGGGAATTAATTTTACTGTACATTTCTGATTTTCTGGTGAGCATGGGTTTCAAGTTAAAGACGTCACTTATCTAAAACATAGAAAAGCAAGTCGAGAATAAGCAGAGCCTCGCACCGCTGAGCTGAAAGGCAGGAACCGTGGTCAGAACAGTTGAAATCCCCAGCACCTGACATCGCCTCCCCTCTCCCCGGGCCTGGGTAACCTCTACCCTCAGCAGGAGAGCTGCAACTTTGCCACATGAGCGTGTGCTCTGAGTTTTTAAAGTCAAGTCGTTTCCCTTTTATTGTCCCCCTCTCCCTCTCTTCTCCCCCACAGACTCTCCCCAGGGACCCCCGCCCCAGGAATCGCATACCAACGGCCTCCCACATCTCCTCCCTTTATTTCCCAAACTCAAATAACCCCACGTGGACGTTTGTTACAAATACGTGCAGATATATACATATAGCTGTGCCGAAGTCAATACAGGTCAATATGGACATGGGTCTGCATCGTATACACAGCTGTCCTGTGTAATAGGACAAAAGCCACTTTCGCAGGCCCTCTTTCCCAGAGGGAGCTGGGCCTCATAAACCAGGGGCGTCAAACTCGTTTTCACTGGGGGCCAATATCAGCCTCGTGGTTGCCTTCAAAGGGCTGAATGTAATTTCAACTCCTTACCAGTTAAGAAGGAGTAGTTACATTTATACAGTCCTAAAGTTATGAGGCTGATGTGGCCCCTGATGAACATGAGTTTGACACCCCTGCCATGAACCATGACTGATCCTAATTGTTTTAGGAGCCTTTATCCCTAGGACTAGAAAATTACTGGAAGCATCCCGAAGGTGCAGAGGGACCCTTGCGAAATAGGACAGGCCAGACCACAACCCCAGATCCAAAGATAACGACAAATCAAATTACAGCCCAACCTCCTGCTCTAAAACCACCTCATTACCCAATAAAAGCCAAAAGCCCAACCCCTCAGGGGCACATCTCCACATCTGAGCCCTTTCTCTCTCTTGGGAAAGCACAGTAAAACCTTTACTGTCTGCTGTTTCTTTTCTCTGTGAGTTCTTTCACAGCCCCAGTCACCGGCCACCCTGATAATATACATACAATACAGACATGTTTTATGTCATACCTATGTCATACAGACATGGCTATGTCATGTCTCTGTCATATAGGTATATGGGATCTTTTTTGTCTTCTAAAAATAAAGCATTAGCACTGGCTGGTGTAGCTCAGTGGATTGGGTGCAGGCTGTGAACCAAAGGGTCACCGATTCGATTCCCAGTCAGGGTACATGCCTGGGTTGCAGGCCAGGTCTCCAGTAGGGGGCGTGTGAGAGGCAACCACACATTGATGTTTCTCTCTCTCTCTTCCCCTCTCTTTAAAGATAAATAAAATCTTTAAAAAAGTAAACATAAGGAATTAGCCACAGCTCTCTGCATCTTGCTTTCCTCACCAGCACCTCATGAAACCCTCTAGGCCCTCGATTCACCCCTTTTGAAGGCTTCACGGGAGGCTGAGATGTCTGTGGCGTGGATGCTCCAACGTTTATTCCCTCGTGACCCTGCTGAGGGGATTTCCATCATTTGCTTTCTCCCCCTCCCGCTGCGAGCGAGTCAGCAGTAAGCTCCCCGATGACAGCGATGTTTGTTCCTTGTTAGGTGCTGCATGTCTTCAAATGTTTCCAATACACTTCAGGAGCTTGGTGGATGGTGCCCTGTCATGCCTTTAAAGAAAATTCTAAACTGCATAATGAAATGGGATCACAACTGACGCTTATAAATTAGAAGTGAGAAATGGAGAGTCGGGGTTCAAAGAGCATCTCCCCCCACCCCCATGTCATCTCTACCCAGGCAGGGGTGCCTGGATGTGCCCTCTCCCCTGAAGACCCCAAGAAGACACCAATGCAATGGCTTCCATCCTGCACAGGCTCTCAGCACGGAGGGTGCTGGGTTGAAGGAAGAGTGCACTTAATTCATTGGGAGGTGATGCCAGATTGGCCTCCTGGGTTCTGCTTGCTGAGCCTGACCTTCTGCATGGGGGGCACCTGTTTCTCTCTGCAGGCCCAGCCTGACTTCCCAGCCTGACTTCCCAGCCTCCCCCGCTGCCTTCTCCCTTCAGGAAACAGCCCTGTCCTGTGTGTCTGGCCCTTTGCGGGCAAAGCTAGGTGTTCCGACCAGTGCTGTGCTGAGCCACACGGGAGCCTGAGGTGAAAGGCCCTGTGTACATGCGGTTACTGATTTTTGTAATGCCTGTTTTCTCCAAAGTCCTAGAGTAGCTGAAAGAAATATCGAGAAATTATCTAAGGTATTAAAACTATTTGAGTTAAAATATTTTATTTATATCAAAGCAGAATTTATTATAATTTTGCTTTGGCATACGTTAACTAAAAATTATTTAACATCATCATTTAGCCAAGAGAAACTGTGGAGCATGAAGATCCTCTTGATTGAAATTATTATCGGTACGTCTGTTTCCGTCAAAGCCAGGTACCAACACGTATCGGCATGATCCCGGTCTTTATTTAAAATTTTGATATTACATTCCTTGAATTATAAGAGATTTTTGCATTAATTTTTATTTTTAAAAAGTGCTACATTAAAATATCGTTTATATTGATAACTGAGTGTTTGGGCCCCTTTAAGTCTTCACCCGAGGCAGCGTCTCGCCTTTGGCCCCAGTCCTGGCCCCCGTTCGGATCCAATCGCATCACTGAGTGCAGAAGGGTCGCCTCCCCGCTCCCGGCCCACTCTCACGGCACTTCTCCAGTGGCCTTGGTTCCCTCCCGGGTAACTGCTGAATAAATGAACCCAGAACATGCTCCCTCCTCCCTCTGCTCCAGCCGCCCCAGCCACCGTGATGTTCCCCAGACACACCAGGCTCAGCTCTGCCCCAGGACCTTTGCACTTCCATGCCATCTGCCTGGAATGCTCTTCCCCTTCATGTCCACGTGGCTGGTTTCCTTACTTCATTCAGATCTGTGTTCAAATAGAAAGGCGTTTTCTCATATGGATCTTCCCAGAACATTCTGTCAAAAACGATACACTCCCTCCTCCAAGTCATCTGACCTAAAATAATGATTTATTATTTCTCGAAAAACCTGTGGGTCAGTTGGGCTCCACTGGGTGGTTTTTCTATCCCTAGGTAGCATTGGCTCGGGTCACTGTGTGGCTGCATGCCGCTGGAGCGCTGCTGGAGCTGGAATGTTCTAGATGACTCAGGCTCATCTCCACATGGCCTCTGCCTCTCCACAGGGACTCTCCGCAGGGCAGCAGGACCTCTGCATGGTAGCTTGAGGCTCTGAGAAGGAGAAAGCAGAAGTTGCCACCTCTCAAGGCCTGGGCTTGGAAGTTCCAGAATGTCACTTCTGCTACATTTTGCTGGTCAAAGCAAGCCACAAGGCCAGCTCCAATTCAAGGGAAAAGGACAGAGATTTCCCCTCTTGACAGGAAGAGTGGCCTGAGCCCACAGAGATGTGAGAAATTGTCAGTGGCCACAGCTGCAGGCAATCTACATGCCCCACCCCCATCCGTTACCCTTGTTGTCAGGGTGGCAGGTGACGCAGGCTGTGAAAGAATTCACAAAGAGAAGAAAGTGCAGAGAGTAAAGGTTTTTTTATTTTTACTTTCCCAAGGGAGGAAAAGGGCTTGGTGCGGAGATGTGCAGCTGGACCAGCACCAGCACCAGCCCTGAGGGGTTAGGGCTTTGAGGTTTTATCGGGTGATGGGGCGGTTGTAGGGCAGGGTGATTCAGCTGGGCTGTAGTGTGTTTTGATGTTATCTTTGGGCTCAGGGTCTGTGGTCTTGGGCTTCCCGGAGCCTCTGCACCCTCAGGGCACTCCCAGTAACTTTCTAGTCCTCAGGATAAAGGCTCATAGAACAATTGGGGTCAGGCATGCTTCATGGGGTCCAGCCAGCTCTGGGAGACAGGGCCTGAGAAAGTGGCTTTTGTCCTAATCACTTGTTTTCCTTTTTTCTTATTGCTATTTGACTCTATCTTGTTTTTGTTTATTATCTTTATCTTTCAAAAATATAAGCTCTGTGAGGACAAGGGTCATCTGTGCCTTACTTGCCGCTATGTCTGTGCCCAGCATGCAGAAGGCAGCCAACACTCCAAGTTCAACAAATGAATGAGTGAATCCTGGGGACTGACTCCAGGACTCCCCAGCATTATGGCGAATGGAGAGAAGGGGAAGGCCAAAATGTGGAGATATTTCTAGGGACAGGTTTTAGGATTTTTTTTTAAAAGATTTTATTTATTTATTTCCAGAGAGGGAAGGCAGGGAGAAAGAGAGAGAGAGAGAGAGAGACATCAATGTGTGGTTGCTGAGGGCCATGGCCTGCAACCCAGGCATGTGCCCTGACTGGGAATTGAACCTGTGATGCTTTGGTTCGCAGCCTGTGCTCAATCCACTGAGCCATGCCAGCCAGGGCAGGTTTTAGGGTTTTTACTAGACACTGAAAGAAAGGACAGGGAGGAAGGGAGGATTAGGAGTAGACAGGAGGAACGGGAGGAAGAAAGGAGGCAGGGGACGGGGACCGTCTTGGTGCCAGTTATATCTCTAGCCTCAGCCAGCACGGGGCCCAGCACACGCAGGCGGTCAGAAAGTGTGTCGAAGGCATGGAGATTCTCCAAAAGTCTTTGCTGACTCCACTCCCCCTGCTGGCTCAGGCATCCCCTCTGGGCAACTGCACCCCTGCCTTACCCACTGTGGGTCGTCACTGCCAGGGGATGCATGAGGACTCAGGGTCACTTCCAGTCACTTCCGCAAACACCAACTGCGGGCCCTTGGCTCACAGTCAGCCCATTATAGCCGCTTCCTTCCTGGAGGGGAGGCCTGTCTCCATCCTCACGGGGCTCCCAGCCCAGGGATGGGGACTCGGGGTGGACGCTCTGGAAACACCTTCCTTGATTCTAAGGTGCACTTTCCTGCATTCTGGCCGTTCTGAAATCAGGAAGAGTCACTGTCAGCCTGGCAGTGGTTGTGACCAGCTGCCTGGATGTGATAGTGGAGCAGCTCTTGGAGGCGATAGGGTGTGTTCAGGGAGGTATGGCCGTAGACCGGAGCAGCCTTTAAAAACAAAACAATCACTCACTCACTAAATAACAGCATGGGGGTTGTTCCCGGTGGTACAGAGAATGCGCAGCGTGGGAAAGCATGGAGGCTGTTGGGACACTGCGGTCACATTCTGCGTGGCCCCAGAAACAGCTTAGCCAACATATTTCCCTTGTATTTTCCTAGTTAAGAGACACACATGTGTGGTACATGATAAAAATCGGTATTTTCTTTCTTTTTTTTAAAAATAATTAACTAATTAATTCATTATTTTAGAGAGAGGGGAAGGGAGGGAAACATCGATGTGAGAGAGAAATATCCTTCGGTTGCCTCTTGTCATGTGTCCTGCGGGGATGAACCCGCAGCCCCTGACGGGAAACCGAAGTGCTGACCCTTCAATCTGCAGGACGACACCCAGCCACCTGAGCCACAGCGGTCAGGGCAAAGCTGTGTTTTCAGTGAGTGTGAGATAGAAACTTTAAGTGATGAGGGAACAGTGTGTCGTGGTGTTATTGGTGGCACTGCTCCCCCTCGCTAGTGGGACCTACAGCGATGCATCCCTCTGACGACAAGCAGCCCCTCTGGTTTGGTTACCTGGGGAACTCGAGGGAGAAACAGATGGATAAACGTGTCCATCTCAGTTGCCTCTGCCTTCCTCTCTGTTCCAGTCTCAGCTCCCGGGTTTTATGTCTTAGGGTGACATGTGGAAGAGCAGGATTTTCTCCCCATTAAATGAGTTGCTCCATCCATCCAATGGGCTCACGCAGCACCTGGCACACGGTGAACGCGAGGTAAGCGAACCTTCAGCCTCTGTCAGTGGCCGCATCAGCCGCCCCACCATCTGGTGAGGTCTGTAAGAGCAAGGACAAGTAGGACTCACATCTCAGGACCAGCACAGGGACTTGCCTCAGGTCAGGTCTACACACATGTTTCTGGAACGACCAAATGGTTGAGTAAATTACTGGGCAAGTGAGAGATCTCTCAGCTCAGGGTCTTCGCACAGGCTGGACCTCTAGCCTGGGAGGCAACTCCCTAGCAGGCCAGGAGGCACACTGCTTCTCGTCCTTCAGACCTCAGCTCAGGTGCCCTCTCCTCCAAGAAGCCCTCCCTGATCCCCAGGGTGGGTCAGGTGCCTCTTTTGCATCCCCACAGTCCTCTGGGATCCCCCATTCCAGTTCTGCTTGCTCTGGGTCCTCACTGTCTGAAGACCTCTCAGTCCTGGCGGGGCGGAGCCCCGGGCTGTCCTGGTCATTGCTGCAGCCCCAGCACCCAGCCCAGGACATGGCCTGCGGAGGCACTGAATGATGAATGAAGAGGGAGGAGGAGGCTTGGCAGATGGGCATGGGTGCAGCCCCTTCCTGGCCGCTCTCCAGGAGCTGGAGGAAGTGTCCCGGGACCTGGAGCAGAACGAACAAGGGTCATGAATGAATGAATGCGGTGGTTTCCAGAGGTGTGTCATCGAGCCTCTCCTGCTCTACAAGTCTGTCTCTGCCCGAGTGTGTGTGGTTTGCGAGGTTCGTGTGTGTGTGTGTTCGTCAGACCTGCTCTCTTGTAACGAGTCCATATTTGAGGGTCCTCCCTCCTGGGCCAGGTGTTCATGTCTGCGAATTTGGGGGAGGAATCTTGGTCTGAGTGTTAGGTGTCTGGGAATGTCTGAGAACATTTTAAAACCTGGCCTCTGTGCATCTGTGTCCATCCGCAAGAATGTGAAGGAGTCTGGGCCGCTGGCCGGCACTTCATCTTCACGGTTTGTGAATTCTGGGCTACATGCTTGGCAGACCATGGTGTCGCAACCCCTGGCGTGGCCTTGAGTTTGTCTGTTCCCTTTCTGGGTCTCGACCTTCTCCTCTGTCGTTTTCAGAGGCTTCTTTGCTGAACCTAACTTCAGATTCAGGAAATCCTTTGACTAGCAGGTGCCTCTGGCTGTATCCCAGGATGTGGGGGTAGGAGGGATCCCAGAGTGCCTGGCTTAGGCAGAGAGGAGGCTAGGAGGGGAGACCGTGTGGAGTCAGCTCCAAAGTACTGCAGGGTCTAGGGGAGGCTTGGCAGCTGTAGAGAGAGCAGCTGCAATGGGAGGGGGGCCAGTGTCCCCCAGCAGCCTGGGGTTCTTGAGTCCGGGTCTCTCTGGGTCTCTAGACCTTCAGCTCCTTCCCTGTGCGTGTCACAGTCCCCAATCCTGGTCCCCATCTCAGGCTGTGTAGCTTTTCACTCTTTCTGTAACTGGTGTCTCTGACGCCGTCTTTCCCTGTTCCCACGCCGTGCCCCCCCCCCCCCCCCCCCCCCCCCCCCCCCCCCCCCCCCCCCCCGCCCCAGATGCAGCCTCTCATCCATTGTGTCTTCCTGCCCAACTCTCCCTTGGTTCTTTTCCTTAGAGAATCTCTTTCCCCACCTCACCCTCCGCCCTTCTCAGAGGGCCTCTGCATCCCCCTTTTCTCACTCACATCTCTCGCTACTTCTATCTCCTCTTTGTCACACTGATGCCATTTAAATGGTTGCGAGGAAGCAGAAGAGGCAAGAGCAGAAGAGAGAAAGCTGTTGTGAAGAGCCAGACCCTGAGCTGGGTGCTAAAGGACAGGCAGGGGTGGGGGTAGGGCGCTTGGAGAGGGAGGGAGGAGGCCAGAGTCAGGGAGTCTGGACACCAGATGCTGAACTGGGGGGTGGGTGCTGGGTTGGGTGTGGAAGCGGAGTGCCGGCCAGGGCCAGGCAGAGCTGCTGGCAGTGACCTCGGTGTGGTTTCAGAGCTGGCCTTTCCCCAGCACTTCCTGTCATCCAGGCAGCACTGGCAATGCTAAATCACCACCCTCCCCGCAGGTGGGTAGGTGAGGAGATGGTGCAGAAAAGGGAAAATGAATGACTTGTTTGGCAAACAGAGTGCCTCCTGTTGGAGGAGGAGAGTTGGGTGCGTGATGAGGAGGGCCAGGCCCTCAGACACTGGGTCTGCGTCCGTGGCATGATGGAGACCGAGGATGGGTTTTGAACAAGTCTCGTTCGGAGTTAGAAAGATCTCCCTCTGGATCCTTTGTGGGAGACTGGCGGCCCCATGAGCAGCTGGGGGTGAGACCCCCCGCCGGTGTGACCCCACCCCCTGACATCACTGTCACATTATTGCACAAGGGCTGGTTGACCAATAAGCTGCTGCTTGCTGCCACGGGTCCTAGCAACGGAGTCTGTCCCTGGGCTAACAGGGCAGGAGACCCCCCAGCAGGGAGAGTGTGAGGGGAGAGGGAGAGCCTACAGGGCAGGTGAGCACCCCGAAGGCAGGGTCTCCAGCTGGGGCCTGTGGGTGGGGGTGTGGCTTCCACTCCCAACCCAGCTCCCTCGGCCCTGCCTCCACCCAAGGGCTGTGGACCTGTCTGAGGCTCCCGGCCTCCATTCCCTGAGATGCGGGAGGGGGACAGGGTGGGGGCGGACATGGACATGGCATGGGGGAAATGGCCTGACCAGGGATGGGGGTCAGACCTGGGGGGAACAATGTCATGAGGACAAATTTCTGTGGGGTTGAGGGTGGAGGTGGGGGCAGGGCAGCCAAGGAGACGAGGGGTGGGGGCAAAGGCCTGTGCCTGAAGGTGGAGCAGCTCCTCAGAGGCGAGGGAGCCAGGGACCTACCTGGGTTTGAGTCCTGGTGGCGGCTCTGAGCAGAGACATCACTTGTGTGGTCTGAGCCCCAGTCCCTCTCCATCGACAGGGACAGTGACCCCAGACACGGTTGTCTCTCCCAAGGTTGTCTGAAGAGTCTTAGTCAGTGAGGAGTGTGGTTTAGAGGCGATGGACCAGAAGAGAGTGTGACTGGGAAGAGGGAGGGCCAGGGAAGCGCCCAGGTGAGGAGGACGGGGTCTGAGGAGAGGCCACACGTGGGCTCCAGGGTGTGGGAGGGGACTGGGCCTGGTGACAACAGCCCTGGCAGGGCTGGGTGTCCAATGAGGAGGCTCCCCGGTGTCTGGGCCCTTCCTCATCCGGGCTTCTTCCACCAGCTGAGCCCCCAACTGTCCTCAAAGTTAGCTTAAGGACAGACAACACAGGGGCTCAGCAGCCAGCCTCACAGCAGCCCTGCAAGGCCATCAGGGTTCCTTCCCACGTGCAGATCAGGCAGCCAAAGAAGCTCAGGAGGGAGGGACCCGCAGAGTCGCACAGCTAGAAGCGTTAACGATGACAGCAGTAACGATGATGACGCTGACATGACACAGACCACCTGCTCTGTGCCAGCCCCCCCTTGAAATGCTTCCTGTGTACTAACTCACTGAGTTCTCAACAGCCGAAGAAGGTGGTTCTCTATGATTATGGTCATCCTGACCTTACAGATGAGAAACGTGAGGCGGAGGGGAAGTAGCTTGCCCCGAACCTTCAGAGACTTCTCGGCAGAGCCGGGAGTCGACCCCAGGGTGTGGGTGTCCTTCGCCCTCACATCACGCTGCTCGCTCATAGTGACCGTGGTGGCAGAAGCGCAGCCACCGTCCTCGACTGCGCCCAGGAGCTGGGCATCAGCCCTTCGCTCGCAGGCCTGCCCCCATCGTTTGTGGGCCCAGCACAAAAGGCAAACCCGGGGCCCTGGTTGGAATATGATGAAGAATTTCAATCAGGCAGTTATCTGCCTACAGATAAGCATAAAGCCAGGAGCTGAGCCTTACATGGCTGCCCGGGTCAGATGCCCGCAAAACCGTCCAGTTCCTAGATTACCCCAGAGACTCCTCAGTGCCACCGCAGGCAGGTCAGTCATCATGCCCTCTACCCAGAGGAGCAAACAGGCTCAGAGAGGGGCCTCATTTTGCTGAAGGTCACATAGCAAGTTAGTGGCAGAGATGGGATGTAGATTTGGGCCTGACAGACTCCAAAGCCCCCTAATTCATGTCCAGAATGCCCCCCAGGGATGTTTGAGAAGGAGAGCGGCTGTGGTGCCAGAGCGGGGACTGCCTTCCTGCCCTGGTGTCTCCTGCCCCACACCAGGCCCAGGAGATGTGAAAGGCTCCCTTCTCTGCCTGCAGACACCAGGACCCTGGTCCTGTCGCTCCTAGCCCCCGGCACCCCTGAGCCATGGCCACTTCGAAGTGTCCCGGGGAGGAGGAGACCACCATCCTCATGGCTAAAGAAGAGCTGGAGGCCCTGCGCACCGCCTTCGAGTCCGGTGACATCCCCCAGGCCGCCTCCCGCCTCCGGGAGCTGCTGGCCTCCTCCGAGAGCACGCGCCTGGAGGTGGGTGTCACCGGCGAGTCAGGCGCTGGCAAGTCGTCCCTCATCAACGCCCTCCGCGGCCTGGGGGCCGAGGACCCCGGCGCGGCTCTCACCGGTGTGGTGGAGACCACGATGCACCCCTCGTCCTACCCACACCCACAGTTTCCCGACGTGACCCTGTGGGACCTGCCTGGGGCCGGCTCCCCAGCCTGCTCCGCTGACAAGTACCTGAAGCAGGTGGACTTCGGCCACTATGACTTCTTCCTGCTGGTCTCCGCCCGCCGCTGCGGGGCAGTGGAGACGCGCCTGGCCTCTGAGATCCTGCGCCAGGGCAAGAAGTTCTACTTCGTGCGCACCAAGGTGGACGAGGACCTGGCGGCCACGCGCACGCAGCGGCCCTCCGGCTTCAGCGAGGCCGCGGTGCTGCAGGAGATCCGCGACCACTGCGCTGAGCAGCTGCGCGCGGCCGGCGTGGCCGACCCCCGCGTCTTCCTCGTGTCCAACCTCAGGCCGGTCCTCTACGACTTCCCGCTGCTCCTGTCCACCTGGGAGCACGACCTGCCCGCCCACCGGCGCCACGCCGGCCTGCTGTCGCTGCCCGACATCTCGCTGGAGGCCGTGCAGAAGAAGAAGGACATGCTCCAGGAGCAGGTGCTCAAGACGGCCCTGGTGTCGGGCATCATCCAGGCCCTGCCGGTGCCGGGGCTGGCGGCCGCCTACGACGACGCCCTGCTCATCCGCTCGCTGCGCGGCTACCACCGCAGCTTCGGCTTGGACGACGACTCGCTGGCCAGGCTGGCGGAGCAGGTGGGCAAACAGGCCGGTGACCTGCGCTCCGTCATCCGCTCCCCGCTGGCTAACGAGGTCTCTCCCGAGGCTGTCCTGCGGCTCTACTCACAGTCGTCCAACGGCGCCATGCGGGTGGCCCGGGCCTTCGAGAAGGGCATCCCCGTGTTCGGCACGCTGGTGGCCGGCGGCATCAGCTTCGGCACCGTCTACACCATGCTCCAGGGCTGCCTCAACGAGATGGCAGAGGACGCCCAGCGGGTCCGCATCAAGGCCCTGGAGGAGGATGAGTCCCAGCCCGAGGTCAGCTTGGAAGCGGCTGGTGACAACCGCGTGGAAAACCATGGATCTGGGGAGGGAGGTGGCGAGGAAGCCCCGATCTCCATCCGCCGGAAGCTCGGCCTCCTGCTCAAGTACATCCTCGAAAACTGGAAGAAGCGCGACTTGGAAGAGAAGTAAAAGTGCACCCCACCTTTCCCGCCTCATCCACAAACCAAGCCTTAATAAAGCCAAACAAACGAAAGGCCCAAGTCGGAGCTGTTGCTGAGGGGCAGGGTGTGCAGGGTCTGCGGGAGGCAGCGGCCCCAGGTGGAAGAGGAGTACACTGAGCAGGGATAGGAACTGACCCTGGGGAGAGGGAAGTTCTGGGAATGGGTGGTGGGCCGAGGTCTCCTTGGCGATCTCACTCTCCCTGGTCCCTAAGTGGCCAAGCAGGATTGTGGGGCCACTGGGCAGCCCGGCCTGGACCCAACTGTCAACCTGCGATGGGTGGGATGCGTGGTCGAGTGGGGATCAGGGCCTGCGAAGGTACTTATTTTAGTTGCAAAGGCAAATCCCTTCCAGAGAACCCCAGGGTCCCAAAGGCCTCCTCTGGAGGGGGAGGGGCGGGCAGCCAATCGGTGCCCAGGATTGGCACAATGGTGCCTAGCAACTGGGTTAAGCAGAGGAGGGCGCACCAGCATCCTGGGCCAGCACTGCTGCCTGTGAGTGATGGCGGGCTGGGTGGTCAGCAGAGCGGAGCCACGTGGCCCCTGGGCTGGCCTCAGTGCGGAGGTGGTGAGAGCGTGGGTGGGCGGTTTTTCTGAGCATGGAGGGAGAGGGGAGGCAGAGGGCACAACTCCACCACCTAGAAGGATGGTTTCAGAAAGATGGCGGGTGTGTCTGAGTGTGACTGTGGTGGCGATACGTGTGTCTGACTGGGAGGAATCCTGGCGAGTCTTCCTGATTTTGAGTAGTTTGCTGAGACTGGAGATACCTGTCTGTCTGCATGGTTTGTGCGGGAGAG